>CM055960.1:20797870-20911919 GCA_029490685.1 Schizonepeta tenuifolia | reverse complement strand
AATCTTAATTTCTCCAAATTCTCGTCTTTCCTCCGACCTTCTATGAGACGAGATCTCAAATCTGGCATTACTATCAATGTAGCAATCACTTGTTCCACTGTTGCCGGAGGTAGAACTACTTCGATTCTCATTCTTCCAAATTCTTCGATCAACTTTTCCTCTTCAGATAGCAAAATCCTAGCTCGGTATCCTCTAAATTCTTCAATCTCTTTTTTCTGCTTAATTCGTCAGCTACAACGTTAGCTTTTTCGGGATGATAAGATATCTTGCAATCGTAATCTTTCACCAACTCAAGCCACCTCCTTTGTCTCATATTTAACTCTTTCTGCTCAAAGAAATATTTCAGACATTTGTGATCCGAAAAGATCTCACACTTAGCTCCATAGAGTTAGTGTCTCCAAATTTTCAAGGCATGCACTACGGTAGCTAATTCCAAATCATGGGTCAGATACTTCTCTTCATGGGGTTTGAGTTGTCTCGAAGCATACGTTATCACTCTTCCATCTTGCATTAGCACACATCCTAAACCTTGAGCTGATGCGTCTGTATACACGGTATAGTCTTTTTCTGCTTTAGGAAGAGCTAATACCGGAGCTGAAGTCAATCTCGTCTTAAGCTCTTGGAAGCTTTTCTCACATTCTTCTGTCCATTTAAACTTGGATTCTTTCTTCAACAAACTCGTCATCGGCTTTGCAATCTTGGAAAATCCTTCTATGAATCTCCGATAGTAACCTGCTAAACCGAGGAAACTACGGATTTCATGAACTGACGTTAGTGATTTCCACTCTTGAACAACTTTCACCTTTTCCATATCAACTTTAATTCCTTCGGACGAAACAACGTGTCTTAGGAAATTCACCTCTCAACCAGAATTCACACTTGCTAAACTTGGCGTACAACTTTTCTGATCTTAACTTTTCTAACACGATTCGTAGATGCTCCTCGTGTTCTGCTTCATTCTTTCAATATACTAAGATATCGTCTATGAAGACAATCACAAATTTGTCCAAAAATTCGTGAAAAACTCTATTCATTAAATCCATGAAGATGGCTGGGGCATTAGTCAATCTAAAAGGCATTACTATGAATTCGTAATGTCCATACCTCATCCTGAAAGCAGTCTTTGGAACATCTTCTTGCTTGATCTTCAATTGATGATACCCAGACCTCAAGTCAATCTTGGAGAAAACACCTACTCCTTTTAGCTGATCGAACAAGTCATCTTTCCTTGGCAAAGGATACTTGTTTTTTAGTGTAATTTTGTTAAGCACTCGGTAATCTATGCACATTCTCAGACTAACGTCCTTCTTCTTCACAAATAAAATCGGAGCTCCCCAGGGGGAAATACTTGGCCGAATGAAACCCAAATCTAACAGTTCTTGCAACTGAATCTTCAACTCTTGGAGTTCCTTTGGGGCCATTTTGTACGGAGCTTTCGATATTGGGGCTGATCCAGGTTCGAGATCAATTGTAAACTCCAATTGCCTGTCGGGAGGCAATCCTGATAATACTTCTGGGAATACGTCTTTAAATTCTTGCATGATGGCTACATCATCAATACTCATCTCTTGCTCCTCATCTTTGTTCAAATATATCAGGTATGCCTTTGTATCCTTCCTTCTCATTAACTTCTTTGCTTTCATGGCTGAAATAATCGGCATACTCTTCTTGACTTTCTTCTCAACTCTGAAAACTACGGTCGGCTCTTCTCCAGGGGGTTGAAACGAAATCTACCTCGGGTCGATTCGAATAGTCACTAAATTCTCGGTTAACCAATCCATTCCTAAGATTATGTCTACGTCCCATATCTGGATTAGATTCAGGGATTTTGCAGACAATTTGCGGTTTCCGAATTCAAATTCTAAGTTCGAGCAAACGTGCGAAACTAACATTGATTTACCTAAATGGGTTGCTACTCTAAGTACCTGGTTCGATTCTTCTACGTTCAAACCAAGATTTTCTACGCAAGTGCTAGATATAAACGAATACGAAGCACCGGTATCAAATAAAATGATAACAGGTATGCCGTTAAGCTTTTCCATACCTGCGAGATTTCCTTGGTCCTTATCTCCAAGTTTCTGCTCAATTGCAAACACCCTTTGGAAATGCGGCGGCTCCTGCTGAGAGGATTGTTGCTTTTGTGGCTGCGGTTTACGCTGCTGCTGAAGATACTTTTGCTGCGGAGTCGCTTCAACTGCTCTCATCTGCGAAGGCTGAAATTGATTTGGCCTCCCACTGCTCATTCCCTGTTGTTTACTTGGGCACCTGTTCGAGAAATGACCAGGCTGTCCACAAGTATAGCAGACATTACTTCCAGCTTTGCAGATGCCTTGATGTATCTTGCCACATTTTGAACAAAGTGGGAGTCCTTGGGGTCCTGTAGGTATGTTGCCTCGATTTCCTTGCGGAGCTCTCGCTTTCTGAGATTGCTGAAGTTGTTGTTATCCTTTTCCTTGCCATGGCTTTTTGCTTGGGTGGCCTCCACCACTCCATTTTTCTTTCCTCTTTGCATGCTGACCGAACTGAACGGTCATCGTCGTTTGGCTTTGGAATTGAGGATTCCTCGAAGAATGCGGTCCTTTTTCCGGCTGCATTGCCAATTCTATATCCAGGGCTCGGTTAAGGACTTCCGCATAAGTCAGACCACTCTGACTGGAGAGAACTACTCGAATATCCTGTCTTAATCCTGCTCGAAAAAGTTCGCACATCTTCTCATCGGTATCCACTTTATCAGGCGCAAAACGAGCTAACTTGCAAAATTCACGGTTGTACTCGGCCACTGTCTTCTTTCCTTGCCTCAGATTTGCAAATTCGTTCGCCTTCTGCTTACGATAAGTCCTCGGTACATACTTTTTATACAAAGCTTCCTTAAATTGCTCCCACGTCAAATTTTCACGCTCTTCTGGCGTATATGTCCTCTGCCATGCCTCCCATCAGTAGTCGGCAGTTCCTTTCAGTTGATACGTCATACATTCAAGACGCTCGCGATCATCGCATCGGAGGAATCTAAAAATTCGCTCAAGAGAACGAATCCAGTCCTCAGCTTCTGCTGGACTGCCTTTACCGTCGAAGGTTGGGGGATTTTGGCGAAGAAAAAGTTCTTCCACTCGACGTTCATTTGGAAGGGACGGAGTAGGGTCTCGTTGCCCCTCATCCTCATTTCTTTCAACCCTCACGTTTCTTCGTCTTGGCGACATTCTAAAGAAATGCAAACGAAAATTTTAAGCAACTCTGAAAGAACAAATTAATTCACTCGGAACCTTTATCGATTTTGAAAAATGTTTCCTTTTTGAGAGGAATATGAATCTCGATCAGTACTTATCAACGCATCAAAGAAAATTTAATTTAACAGACTCTGCAATTAAATCAATCATCTCGAACTTAAATATCTCAATCAAGTCATTTCTCAACTAAAAAATAATCATTCATTATGGGCATGCACCTCAATATTCACATATTCTCAAAACAAATCTTTCTCAACATTTTAAACAATCATATACTCGAATACTATCATAGTTATTATCGATATCACATTTTTTTACTCAAACTTTATTCTCAATAAAATATTGCCAAAGAATAACTCATTTAATTAACTCAACTTTTATCTCTTTACTCGATCTCATTTCAAACATAGATTGGGAATCTCGGATGCTCAAAAATAATATAAATACTTGGGAGACTCAAAGTTGATTTTTTTAACGACCTAACGAATTTTCTTTCATATCACCCGAATGATGGCCTCTTTGAAGGACTTATGACAAAATAAGGGATAAATATTCACAACTGAAAATTTCCCTATACGTCTAAAAGACATTCTATACTTCGAATCGAACTAAATACGAGCTACCACTTCGCATCCGATTCTACTAACTATTCAAGCATTACGTCATACATATATATACATCACTGCAGAAAAGTAAAAAGAGTTCAACTCTTGGACAGAAAAGTAAATATTATTTGAAACTTCCACAACTGAAAATTTCCCTATACGTCTACAAGACATTCTATACGTCACCTCCTTCCTGCTCCTCGGGGTCCTCTTCGGGATCTTCCTCCTCCTGATCCTCTTCGGGATCCTCTTCTTCGGGATCCTCTTCTTCGGGATCCTCTTCTTTCTCTTCGTCACCCTGCCCCTTCGCTCGAACCAAGCTCTCAAGAAAGTCACTGTAGGTATGCCCGGGAACTTCCCACGGGTTCGTCATGTCTCCAGTCTGCTCATCCTCAAATCGAGCATTGACGTCTTCCAACTCTGACTCGTCCCATGGGGGTGTCTCGGGGTCACTCTCGTCACGTCGAAAATATGCTGCCACATCGATTGTACGGTCAAGCTCTAGCTCACGTCTCTGGTCGGACCTCACTGCCGGGGTCGGAGAAGATGAATACGGAGCGGAGAAGTGATAGCTCGGCAAAGCCTGAAGGTATCCGCTGCCCATTGAAGCATCGGCTGCCAGATCCTCGAAGAACTCATCGTCATCACTATCGCCACCATGGGTCGGCCTAGAAGGCTCGGCTAAAGGTTGAACTAGAGAGGGAGTGCGGTCGCGGCGCATGAACTCCTCAAGCTGATCGTGCGAAGGCGGCAAGACTCTGATAGGGTCAAGGAAACCATTGGACTGTGTGGCAAACGAGCTAGACGAAGCAAAGGGGTCGAACGCACGGATAGGGAGCACGCCTTCCGAGTACGGGTAGTCCTGATAGGCGGCTCTGGGCTCTGGCTTGGGGCGAGGTGGTGAAGGAACACGAGGCGGAGCTGGTCCGTCCTGAAGCAGAGGCGGGGGATCGAGGGCAAAACCATTCAGTTCGGCAAGGGGATCGATGTCGTACGGTCCTGGAGGCGGGGCATTGTACTGGATAAACTGCCCGGAGATAGTAGCAATAAACGCATTGCAGTCGCCGTAGAGGTAGTCACCGAGATAATGGTGTCCGAGAAACCTGGGCACAAGTGATGCTGCCCAAATCACTCCACTCCTGAGGTAGGGCATGAATCAGATGAATCATCCCGTCTAACGCACCCACGTCCATATACTTGACTTTCTCTCATATCTTGTGGTAACGAGCTAAAAATTCAGCAATCGTCTCATGATACATCTTCCGAATGTGTATGTATTCCTGTATCCACTCTCGATCATCCATCCTATACGAGTTTAAACGAGTTAAGCACACTAAAACAGTAAAACAATCATGTTAAAATTTTCAACCACCACATACTCGTTCTTGCTTCCCACATATATTTTATTGCTCAGGGTACTCGGCAATTCCATTTCACGAAAACGTTTGCACAAACATTCCATCCTTTTCGATTTCCACATAAAACACGAATTAGGGAAGGCATTCTAAAGCAATCTAGTTATTCAAGCTACTTATCAAGCTTTTATCTCTAGACGAGAGCAAATAATAAACTGAGTAACTCAATTAACATTTAAACTTGAAAGCTTTTGAAAATAGAGCGTACGTGGTTGCCGGATGAGATGGGGGATTGCTTGGTGTGTTACTAACTCAAATAAGTCTAGGAAATAAATCTAGACTCGACTATCAAAGAAAGCTAAGCTTCAGAGCAGACGACCTGCTCTGATACCACTATGTCACACCCCGTTTCCGGAGGCGCGAGAAATGATAATAAACCATCCAATAACTAAACTCACATAAGGGTTCATGCTCGGGAAACAAGGGAATATTGATTGAAAGTGGTAATAAATAAAAACATGCTTTCAAATCACAATTCAATATCAAACGAGCATAGA
Organism: Schizonepeta tenuifolia; assembly: GCA_029490685.1. NCBI lineage: Eukaryota > Viridiplantae > Streptophyta > Magnoliopsida > Lamiales > Lamiaceae > Schizonepeta > Schizonepeta tenuifolia. The sequence continues at coordinate 20,906,178 of CM055960.1, read as the reverse complement.
AAATTTTACATAAGTGTATCCAAAAGAAATAAGTTCGTCAAGTCACATCATTCGGAGTTTAGGGAAAACAGTAAATTATTTCGAGCACATTGCTCTTGAATCCAACAGAATATTAGAGTGTTATCACAAACATATCAAAAGAAAGTAATATGCAGTGGAGACATCATCTCAAATCCCAACAACTACATGTATGGAGACATGTAATTGCCAGCTTAGACTTTCGACTCAAAAGAAACACACCACCAATCCGTCATCACCATCCACATCCTGCTAACCTGCACGTTTAGAAATACATGCAGGGCTGAGTACTTCGTACTCAGTGAACACGTGCCAAAAACATTTTAAAAACTTGCTCTTAGAGCTATACAATTGAACTTGTCTTGCCATAGCATCACAAACATTAATAAATTCTAAAACGTTTTACTTGTGAATGCAAAAATATTTATTTTCTGAATGGACTGCACAGTCAAAACATAATATTCAATACAGGTATGAATCATCTACCACATTATCTCTGTGTCGAGAAGTAGGCCTTCTTCTCAACTACTGTGACCGGCTAAACCAAAGTAAAGCTCACAGTCACCTCAAATAACTCAAATACCACACGTGCCTGCCTTTCACAGGACAATAATAACTCAAGCAGATGATAAAACATACAAACTCAAATAATACGGCAAGTCAACTAATTTAAAACTCATATAATCATACTTCAATAAACAATAGCATTCATCAGTTTTTCGGTTTAGAAAAGCCCACCTGACTTTTGAAGAACTAGACGAGGCGGCTTACTCTTTTGTCCTTACTATTTTTCCGTCCCGCTTGGTCCTTCACAAATAACATCATATAAGGACGAGACTATTATCTCGAAAAACGTGAAGTAGGTTTTGAACTTGGCTGAAGGACTTCTACTTGACTCGGGTCTCTTCTATATTATTTTAACTTTTCTACGTCGATATCTCTCTCGATTTTCTCGTTCTCGGGTTATCGACTTTACTCGGTTACTACTTAAAACTTCGACTCTCATTCTCATTTCTAGAAATAATACTACTTTAGTACTTCCTGCTAAACTAGAGAATACTATCTATCTTGATTAGGCTACTCGAGTTCTCATTTCATAATTCTTAACTATTGTCATCACAATTCATTCACGTTATAAACGAGCATCTATAACAAATAAAAAATTATTTCACGAATAAATGAAATAAAAACATTTCACTTGAGCACATAAGTTCAATCAAGCATAATGATGGTCCCGATACGAGTTCTGGTGTAGGGGGGGGGGGGGAATACACCAAATAGGAATTTTAAAATCAACCCCCAAAAATTACCACAACTGAGTAAAAGGACTCAGCTGGAATCACAACTGAGTAAGAAATCTCAGCTAGAAGAGTGGTGCTGTGCGGAATGTGGTGAAAACAACAATAACTCGTATAAAACAACTCAGGCTCAGATGCAAGGTCGGTCAACAACCAAAACAGTTGGAATGTAAAGATGCAGTTTTGAGTGCTGGTTAGTTGGTCAGTTGGATATGCAAAAAGTAACTGAACTGAAAACACAACACAAAGGAATTACGTGGTTCGGAGAGAACTCCTACGTCCACGAGGAGTTGTGAGTCCACACAACTCAGTCCAAATTCTTTAGGACAGCTACCACAAAGCTTACGCGGGCTTTGCAACCGTTCAGATAAGTTTGCGGGTACTTATCAACCTTTCTACTCAATTTCGGGAAGAGCAGGATCCTAACAACCTTTTTAGGGGATGTGTATAAGGGTGGGTTTTCCAATTACTAGCTCCAACAAAGAAGTGAGCTAGGATCTAAGCTTGAACAAATGAAGACTCAAACTAAGATCGAAAAACACCAAGATAGATTCTAACTCTCTATGAACTCTCAACTGGTGATGTTCTTAGAGATTAATTGCAGTTTAGCTTGTGTAGTATATCGTCGTTCTTTCGCTCGTCTGTCTACTCTATCTTCTGTCTTCTATCTTGATGAATGAATGAATGCCTCTATTTATAGGCGGTGAGAATTAACTAGCCGTTGGAAGAGCCGTTGATCTCTGTTCTGTGAAAGCGATGGCTTGTCTCTCATCTCTGCAGATTTTTTCGATTTGGCAACTGTGAACTTCTGTTCCTTCTGAGACAACCTTGTGTTGGGCCAACTGAGGTAATGACAGAACGTCAAACCTTCACGTGACTTCCTATTTAAAATTCAAATTTCAACCTTTATCTTTCAACATTGGTTAGTCGGTTGAGACATTCGATCTTCATCCGAGTGGTCTTCAGCTGATGTTCCATCTAATCGCTACCTTCATCTGACATTCTGTCTGAAGAGGAACAGTTGAACCCTCAGCTGCCTTGAACTTCATGTTGTCGATCTATTAGATTGAGTCCTGCAACTGATGTTCCATCTGATCAGGTGGATTGTCACGAGCAGTTGATTACTCAGATGATTTCTTTCATCCGATGATCTATATCCGATCAGTTGGCTTGAACGCTCAGTTGTCTTTCTTACATCTGATGTTCCACATCCGAACAGTTGGCTTCACATCTGATGTTCTATCCGAGTATAGCCATGTTGCCGTCTTCAGCTGGAGTCCTGTAAAGATAAAATCTGAACATTGCTCAAACAGCGAGCCTAAATGCTAACATTGGGATATGGCAACATCTACTCGGTTGGGGTCAGTTGGTTTTGGAATCAATCAAAACTTTACTAAATTTCCCAACACATAATGAACTTAAACATGATTTATATTTCAAAAATATTCAAGAGATATCTCGACACTGCTCGTCTTTATTCTTGGAAAATGTTAACATCAGAAAGTTGTGAAAATAATCTCATCAACTTTTAATAAGTCAAATAATAAGAATTTTTGAATTTAAAACTCAAACATCTATTTAATATTCTCGACTCAAATTACGTCTTTATTTCTCAAAATACGAACATATTCTCGTATAAACTCTTGTCTTAAATAATTTAACTTCCAAATAATATATACTTATTCTTTTTCTTAATCAAATCTCGTTTTCTATATTCAATAGAAATTCGACTCTTTATTTGAAAAATCGACACTTGATAACTCTGTTGTCTTATCTCGAAATTAAAAGATTTGAAAAGCAAACTCGTTTATTTCTACTCACACGTCATCACTTAATTAATTTCCACTCAACATATCGTCAAAGAATTGAACACTCAAGCATTCAAACTCACTAAGCTCGATTTTCACATTTTGATAAACAACATTTATTCGATTTCAACTTATGACTTTCTTTTACTCAACTTACTTCTTCATAGCATCTTTAATTTTTCAATCATACTTGAAAACTTCAACATAAGTCTCAAACTTATATTGAACAACTCCTTAGCTTATAAGAAAAATGTTTCATTAATTTGCTTATTTCAGCTTTTATTATTTTTATTCTAAAAGAAATTCTTTGATTAATTTCATAACCAAAAAGAATAAACGAACTCGATCTCGAATAAATTATTCCTTAAACTCTCATACTCAACATCTAAACCATTTTTCTCCTTAAAAGAGAATTTATCTTCTTTTATTTTAATTTGTTTTTATTTCTCAACTAATATTATTATTTTTCTTTTCTTGTTCTCTAGATCTTTACATTTCTAACAAAGAAATGATTTTCTTTGTTTTACTCAATTCATATCTCTTTAATAAATTATTTATTCTCTTTTTATTTTATTTATTTTAATTTTATTTTTCAATTTTTTTATTAATTAATTAATTTATTTTATAATTAATTTAATTCATCTTCAAATCTTCATCCTTTTCACCAAGAACACCTAGAATACACACTCAAATCTTCATAATTTCACCAAGAACACCAAGAACACACACTTACATCTTCATACTTATTTCCTTCGATTTTCATGCACATATATATCTAAAAATTCATTTTTCTTCATCTCTTAAACTTTCATTAAACATCTAACACTCAAATATCATTATAAACACATCTATATCATCAAGACCATCAAAATCATCATAAACCATCAAAAATCATAAATCTTCCATACAGATATACATCGATTTTCTTCAAGAAATTTATCAAAATAATTCAAATCCTTCACTCAATCATATCTTCATGCTCATATATTCACATAAACACAATCAAATCATCAAGCAAAAATTAAAACAAAAATTCCTCATTGAATCCCCTAATTTTCAGTACACATAGAAATTAGGGCAAACAAATTTTCTCATCTTTACATGCATATAAATCATTCAATCTATCATCATAAACACATAAGAATCAAGAAATCATCAAAAACTTATAAAAATCATTTTTCTTCTTTTCCTTATTTTTTTCGATTTTTCTTAAAAAAAATTGTAGAAATTTTTTCTTCCTTTTCTTTCTTAGCTCTTGACTTCTATATGAATTTCTAGGGTTTGTGTTCTTCCTTATTTCATCATATCATGATCGATCATCACCACATCATCCTAAGTTTGCCTAAGCATAAAATTAAACATGCATAATTCTCTTTTTCACTAGCACTTATACATTTACATATATACAAAACTTGGAGAACTATCATACTTTGAATAAAATGAATTAAACTCCTTCTCCTTTCAGCTTGGATCGATGGTGAGGGAGGGAAGAGAGCTTCAAGGTTTGGCTTGGATTTTCATGGAGGAAACCTAGTGATTTACATCTCTAGACCTCAAAGAAAATAAACAAGAATTATTCACCTCTCTTAGGGCAAGGGTGCCGAAATTTAAAGGAAGAGAGGGAGATGATTTTGACATCAAGATTATTACAAACTTGAAGAATAATATTACCTTCTTGGATTTGAATTGAAGGTTGGAGATGATGATGATCTTGAAGCTTGAAACTCTAAGCTTCCATGGAGTTTTATGTATCTATATATATATATATATATGTGTGTGTGTATGTGTGTGATACGGTGGAGAGGGAGAGAAGGGAGGAAGAAGAGAGATACTCCTTCTCCTTCTTGTTCTCGGCAAAGAGAGAGAGAGTTGAGAGAGAATGTTGCTTGTGCTTGTTAGAGAGAGAGAGTTGAAATGATGAAAATGGAATGATGAAATGAATTTGATTAAGTTGAAACAATATATTTGGTAGAGAGAGAGGAGTTGATGTCGGCCAAGAGAGAGAGGGAGAGAGAGAAAGATAATTTTACACTTTATCTGGTAAAAATTTCCCCGGAAGAAAAAGTTTTCCGGTAGAAAATGTCCCAATTTTTCTATTAACTCTCAAACGTCTAAAAACTCTCATCAACTTATTCCCGACACCGGAAACACCTCTACTTCATCGCATATCTCATGAAATAATTCAAGGAATCCTAAATATCTAATTTTTAAATTTAAATTCCAAAGAACGAAGAAAACATAAAATCGCTCGGTTAATTAAACCGTTAAGAAATAAATTTTTAGAACTCTCTCATATGATCTCGGAAAAAATTCTAATATATCTCAAAGGTCTTAGAATGAAATTTAGATTCAAAAGACGCTAATTAAACTAAATTCGGAGTCCGTCGGTGAATAGTGATTTCTCGGTTTATTAGCACTATTCATCAAAAAGTAAAGTTCTCAGAATTCTCCGAAATTCATACTCATGCTCAATCTCATATAATAAAGCTCAATCAATGCATCACATACTCGATTCGAATAATCAAAACAAGAAAAATCACATCAAAGCACATAAGGGCATTTTAGTCATTTTCAAGAAAAATCTCTTTTTTTGAAAAATTTTCGTCACTCAAGGCACGTTATTTAAACATATAAACGCATTTAAAACGCACTCAAAAACTTATAAAAGTTCGGGGTATTACAGCTGTTGGAAAATTTAGTAAAGTTTTGTTTGATTCTAAAACCAACTGACCCCAACCGAGTAGATGTTGCCAGATCCTAATGTTAGTATTTAGGCTCGCTGTTTGAGCAATGTTGAGATTTTATCTTTACAGGACTCCAGCTGAAGACGGCAACAAGGCTTTACTCGGATAGAACATCAGATGTAAGAAAGACAACTGAGCGTTCAAGGGGGAAGATGTAAGAGAACATCAGATGTAAGAAAGACAACTGAGCATTCAAGAGATAGAACATCAGATGTGAAAGACAACTGAGCGTTCAAGATACAGAACATCAGTTGCAGGACTCGAACTGATAAGATCGACAACATGAAGTTCAAGGCAACTGAGGGTTCAACTGTTCCTATTCAGACAGAAGGTCAGATGAAGATATCGATCAGATGGAACATCAGCTGAAGACCACTCGGATGAAGACCAAAACTTCTCAACCGACTAAACAAGGTTGAAAGTCAAAGGATGAAGATTTGAATTTCAAAAAGGAAGTCGAGTGAAGGTTTGACGTTCTGTCATTACCTCATTTGGCCCAACACAAGGCTGTCTCAGATAGAAAGCAGAAGTTCACAGTAGCCAAATCGGGAAAATCTGCAGAGATGAGAGACAAGCCATCGCTTTCACAGAACAAAGATCAACGGTTCATCCAACAGCTAGTTGATTCTCTCCGCCTATAAATAGAGGCCTTCATTCATTCACCAAGAGACCAAGAAGTGCGATAAGAGTCTAAACGAGCGAAAGAACAAAAATCTGCACACAAGCTAAACTGCATTCAATCTCTAAAAACATCACTAGTTGAGGGTTCATAGAGTGTTAGAATTTGTCTTGGTGTTTTTGATCTTAGTTTGAGTCTTCATTTGTTCAAGCTTAGATCCTAGTTCATTTCCTTGTTCGAGCTAGCAGTTGGAAACCCCACCCTTTTTCACACCCCTAAAAAGGTTGTTAGGATCCTACTCTTCCCGAGAAGATAGGTTGATAAGTACCCGTAAACTTATCTGTAAGGTTGATAAGTACCCGCAAACTTATCTTAACGGTTGCAAAGCCCGCGTAAGCTTTGTGGTTCCAGTCCTAAAGAATTTGGACTGAGTTGTGTGGACTCACAACTCCCCGTGGACGTAGGAGTTCTCTCCAAACCACGTAAATCTTTGTGTGTTTGTGTTTTCTGTTCAGTTATTTATTGCATATCCAACTGACCAACTAACCAGCACTCAAAACTGCATCTTTGCATTCTTAACTGATTTGGTTATTGACCGACCTTGCATCTAAGCGTGAGTTATTTTTACGAGTTGTTATTTGTTTCCACCACATTCCGCACAGCACTACACTTCCAGCTGAGTATCCTTACTCAATTGTGATTCCAGCTGAGTCGTATTACTCAGTTGTGATAATTTTTCGGGGGTTGTTTTTAAAATTCTTTACTGGTGTATTCCCCCCCATACACCAGAACTCGTATCGGGACCATCAAGTGGTATCAGAGCAGTGGTTCAAAAGACTGCTGACTTTGTTTCACGAGGTGTGAATCGAGGTGTTTTTCTTCAGTGGTCAACTGAATAGATCTTTTTCACGCTAGTGCATATCTTCTTGCATTTGTTGTCTGTTTATTGTGTGCAGATGGATGTTAAAGACAAGATTGTTGTCATATTCTCGGTTGTGAACTATACATCCTGGAAGACACGGATGAAGAAGATCCTACTGTCCAAGCATCATCGAATGCAACAAGTGATTTCATCCGGACCAATCACCATCATGGAAAAAGTTACTCACACTCCTACAAATCCCAATGATGAGGATGCAATTGAGGTGATGGTTGAGAAAAAGCCAGAAGACTTCACTCCTGAGGAAGCGAAAGTAAGCTAGCTGGATATCTGGGTTCAGAGCACTATCATGTCCACAGTTGGACAAGACTATCTTCCATGGATAGAAGAGTGCAACACAGCTAAGGAGATGTGGGACATTTTGGCATCTCTTAGTGAAGGGAGTGATGAAACTAAGGAGAACAAATTCTCCCATGCTTGTCAAGATTTTGACAACTTCTGTCTAAGAGCTGATGAAACCATTGATCGGTTGGAGCTTCGGTTCATGGATATCATCCGAAGGATTCAGTCTATCCGACGAGGAAAATATACTCTGAGAGAGATCAACCTCAAAGTATTACAAGCTCTACCAGCTGAGTGGGACACCTTCACCAACATTCATGAAAGCCGAGCTGATCTTGGAGAAATGGGAACTGACAGACTGTTCTCAATCCTGAAAGGAAATGAGTACAAGGTGAACCGACGAAGATCAACTCAGTCCTCGGTGCAGACGAGTCGATATGAGGATGTTGGTTCAGCAACAAAGACAGTAGCACTTCGAGCTGACTATTCCAAGCCGCGAACATCAAGGGCAACAAGATCTGCAGACATAGCTTCGAAGGAGCCAAGCAGAGAAGAGCTGCAACAGAGTATAGCCGCCCTGTCAAAGAAGCTAGCTGACATGGATACTCGGTTCGGAAAATATAAGCGGTTCTACAAATCCAACCGAACTCGAGATAACTCAAAGCCTGGGACCAACAGTTGCTTTGAATGCGGCAAAGAGGGACACTTTAAAGCTGATTGTCCAGATCTGTCGAAGAAAGATAGAGAAGCGTTGAGGGCCAAGCAAAATGCAAAGAACAAGGCCATGGTTGCAGAAGAAGCAGCTGACGACATGGACATCTTCACCGACACCGAAAATGAGGACAAGCTGACTTCCACTAACAACGCTATCGGATAGGATCAATGTCTCATGGCACTTGGAACTGACCAGGATGATGCTGAGGTACATTCTAGTTCAGTTAATTTAAATTCTTCTATTGCTACTAACATGCAGGAAACAGTAGAGGAAGAGTTGGAACCCTCTTGGGGCGACTTCCTAGAATTCAGTGAGGAACTACATCAACAATCGGTTGAGTTTAAGAATCTTCAAGAACAGTTTTCCAGACTTGAAGAATCCTTAACTGAAAAGGACGATCTGATTAAAAGTCAAACCGAAGAGATTGATAATCTCAAAAGTCAACTGTATGAGGCCAACCAGACTAAAGCTCCAACCGATGAGGAGTTGAAGGAGCAGATCAAGGAGCAGCAAGAGCAGTTGAACAAGCAAGAGGCACAGATCGACCAGCTGATGAAGAAGTCAGATGCATAGACCAAGCATATAGTTGTTCTCCTCAAGGATTTGCAAACTGAGAAGGACAATCTGATAAAGCTATATCAATCATCCAAAATCATCGAGAATCTCATCAGTTACCAAAGACAAATGGATGACGTGTCTGGACTCGGTTACGACATGGTCAAGGACTCTGGAATTCCACCCGCAACCTTTGTCAAGGCTGTGGATGTCACGATTGCCAAACCAAATTCGGTTGAGTCTGCAACTCCCCAACTTAATCCAACCTCCACGTCACAGCAAGCACAACCTGCCAAGGAAACTGCAGCTGAGAAAGGAAAAGGAGCTGTGATTGGAGAACTGAAGAATTCATCGGTTGGGACAACAACCCAGGGGGAATGTTCCAGGACTCCGAAGAGGAATCAGAGACGTTGGAGATACAATCAGAACCGACCTCAGAACCGACCTCAGAAGGGATGGAATCAATCAAACCAACAGGGATTCAACCATCAGAATCGACATCGGTTCCATCATCAGAACTACCAGAGGTTCAATCAGAGTCAACAAATATGGAACAGTTCCAACAGCTGGAGATATTCATGCCAGAACATGAATCAACAACAGGGCATGAACAGCTGTAGTCAACAGTCAAGAAAATGGAATCAGACTCAGCCACAAAGATTCCAAAATGGAGTCCGACCTCGTCAACAAAACAGGGGGAACGCCTCTCCTTCTAGAGCCCACAATGGGAGAAATCAATCTCCTTCCAAGAATCAGAAAGTCAACAATAACAACAAGCCTAAGGATGACCGAGGTGTTGTTATAGTTGATGGAGAAGGAAAGATAATTTGGAATGATAAATCTATCCGAATATACAGGGAAAAGCGACCCACAGTTCAAGGGGGAACTGATTCTAACCCTCCAGGACCCAACTAAAATTGGGGACCTAAGCGTGTTTCTCTGTGCAGGAGCAGGAGGAACAGCTGAGGAAGAATAAAGCATCACATACCATGTGGGTGATGGATAGTGGATGCTCGAAACACATGACAAATCTGAAGGATTTGCTTGGAAGTTTCGTGGAGAAGGAAGGACCATCAGTTACCTTTGGTGACAACTCAAAAGGTCACACCAAAGGCTACGGTACCCTTGAAACCAATCATGTATCTATTTCTAATGTTTCATATGTTGATGGATTGAAGCATAACTTGCTCTCCATCAGCCAATTTTGTGATAATGGTTTCTCTGTCAAGTTTGATGCACAGGGCTGCAGGGTTAAAAATGTTGAAACAAAGTAAGTCATATTGTTGGGAAATCGATCCCCAACCGGGAATGTCTACTATGCAGATTGGAACAGTAGTCCTCCTGAAACCTGTCTGTTATCAAAGAGCAGTTCAGATGTGAGCTGGCTGTGGCACAAAAGGCTCAACCATCTGAATTTCAAGACAATGAACCAACTTGCGAGACAGGAACATGCAAAGGGCATTCCGAACTGTGTGTTTTCAACAACACATATCTGCAGTGCATGTCAATTGGGAAAGCTCGCTAGATCCTCCTTTCGGTTGAAAATGATTCCCTCAACCGACCGAGTATTACAGCTGATCCATATAGATCTCTTCGGGCCTGTTACTCCCAAGAGCATGAATGGTAACGAGTATACACTTGTTGTTACTGATGATTTTTCTAGGTACACGTGGACCATTTTCATGCGACACGAGAGTGAAACCCGAGATGAGCTACCCAAGCTGATGGATCGGATATCGAACCGACAAGAGATGAAAATTATTTCCATCCGATCAGACCGTGGAACCGAGTTTCTAAATGAAACCATCATCGAATACTGCGAGAAGCACGGAATCATTTATCAAACATCAGCTGCGTGTACTCCACAACATAATGGAGTAGCCGAGCGAAGGAACCGAACGCTGAAGGATGCTGCAACATCCATGTTGACAAGCTCAGCTCTGCCAAAGAGATTATGGGCTGAGGCAATCAACACAGCTTGCTACACCCAGAACCGATCTCTTCTAACCAAGCGGTTGGGAAAGACTCCATATGAGCTATGGAGACGCAGGAAGCCTGATATTTCATATGTTCGCGTTTTTGGTTCTAAGTGTTATATTCACAACAATGGGAAGACTCAGTTGAAAACTTTTGACGCTAAGGCTTCGAAAGGCATATTTCTCGGATATGCCGCTCGGATCAAGGCTTATAGAGTTTTTAACAACAGCTCTCGTGTTGTGGAGATAACACCTCATGTTAGTTTTGATGAATCTACTTTTGAGTGCAGGGAACAGGTTAAAGGACAACAAGCTGATCCACATGTTCCACCAGCTCTCACCAGATTGCAGGTTCTAAGGCAGAAGAATCTAGCTGAACCATTGGTATGGGCAACTGAGGATGATGATCCTTGTTCCTCTGAAGATGAAAGTAAGGACCCCAGCTCATCTCAAGGGGGAACTTCAGCTGATGTCACTCCAACTGCATCACATCCGAAGCCCAACCGAGCCCGGTTCAAAATATTGTTCATGTTGAGGATCCAGATTCCACAACTGATAAATCACCAGCTCTGAAGATCCCAGCATCTCCCACAGCTCAGGGTATCCCATCAGTTGAAATCACGGAACAGCCACTGTTGGAAGAAGAAGGAAGACGCAACAAGAGATGGTATGAAGATCATTCCAAGGACAACATCATTGGAGATCCAGCCAAAGGTGTGAGTACTAGAAGCAGAGTTGCAAATCCAGACTCAGCTGAGAAAGATTCCAACACTTACGCCCAATATGCTGAGGAGTTGGCAGTTCTTGAGGAGTTCGAACAGGCAGGAGATGTTGCCATGATTTCATGTTTCGTAGTTGATGTGCCAGAACCGAAGAATGTTGTGGAAGCTCTCAACTGTGTTCATTGGACAACAGCCATGCAAGAAGAGCTGAATGAATTTCTACGTAACTGTGTATGGGAGTTGGTAGAAAGACCAAATGGTGTCAAAGTCATTGGATTAAAGTTGATTTTCAAGAACAAGAGAGACGCCTTTGCATTCATCGTGAGGAATAAGGCAAGGTTGGTAGCTCAAGGATATTGCCAACAAGAAGGAATTGATTTCGAGGATTCTTTCGCGCCTATGCCGCATTTCACAAGTTCAAGGTTTATCAGATGGATGTGAAGTGTGCCTTCCTCAACGGTGATATTAAGGAAGATGTTTATGTTGAACAGCCTCCTGGTTTTGAGACTGGAGATGGAAGAGTGTATAAGTTGAAGAAAGCTATCTATGGCTTGAAGCAAGCACCCAGGGCTTGGTATGACACTCTCTGTGGTTTTCTTCTGAACTCGGGGTTCAAACGAGGGTCAGTTGACAAAATACTGTTCACCATAAAAGTTGGAGAAGACATACTTGTTGTGCAAATCTATGTTGACGACATCATATTCGGTTCCAAGTCGAAGGAGCTGTGCGAGAAATTCTCAACCCTCATGAAGGAGAAATTCGAGATGTCAATGATGGGCGAGATGAATTATTTTCTTGGGCTACAGGTGAAGCAGTTATCAAAAGGGATTTTCATTAATTTGTCCAAATATACAAAGGAGCTCATCGCAAAGTTCGGATTGCTGACAAGTAAAACCACAAGGATCCCGATGAATACTAACTGGAAGATTGAACCCGGATCTGATGGAAAACTCGTGGATGTCAGTAAGTATAGATGGATTATCGGTTCTTTGCTATATCTAACCGCCAGTCGGCCAGATATATCTTACGCGGTTGGAGTGTGTGCTCGGTTCCAAGTTCAGCCAAGGGAAGCACACATGTTGGCAGCAAAGAACATCATTAAGTATCTGAAGGGCACTATTAATGTTGGGTTGTGGTATCCAACTGACGACAACATCCAACTGTCCGGATACTCAAATGCGGATCTAGCCGGAGATCGGTTGGACAGGAAGTCCACATCTGGACACTGTCAGTTCATGGGAAGCAAGTTAGTTTCATGGTTCTCCAAGAAACAAGCATGTGTTGCCACTTCTACAACCGAGTCAGAGTACATGGCTGCCGGTAGTTGTTGCATGCAAGTGTTGTGGCTCAAGCAACAGCTGAGAGATTATGAAGTCGCAACTGGATAGGTTCCCATTCATTGTGATAGCTCAAGTGCCATTACTTTATCTTTGAATCCTGTTCACCATTCTCGGATGAAGCACATTGACATCCGACATCATTTTATCCGAGATCATATTGAGAAGAAGGATATATCTATGGAGAAGATTCCAACTGAGATTCAGAGAGCCGATATCTTCACCAAACCTCTAGCCGAAGCTCGGTTCAAGATGTTATGCGATCTCCTTGGATTGTTGGATCCATCAGATGAGGAGTCAGCCGAGGTGAAGAGATAGATATCCATCTGAGGGAAAACCTCAGATAAAGGAGGAATCTCAGATGCGGATCGCCAACCGAAGACATCAGACGTCAGCTGAACAGACGAACTCGAGTAAGCTGATGGTATGCCGCAACATTGGATCAGACGTCAGCTGAACAGACGAACTCGAGTCAGCTGATGGTATGCCGCAACATTGGATCAGACGTCAGCTGAACAGACGAACTCGAGTCAGCTGATGGTATGCCGCAACATTGGAACACAGCTGATTCCGACATGAGCTGGCAGGTATCATTTATGGCTGAAGGTGTTTGTGTCTTAAATGAGAATATTTGAAATAAATTCAAACATTCCTGAGCATGTCAGTTAGATTAAAATAGCCATCATAACGCATTTAGTGTAAAGTACGACTAAACATCAATAGCCCTACTTTATAGTGCGACTGGGCTGACATGAAAACAGTTCACCTTCTCACGCACGGGTATTGGAACTCGGAATTCAACGTCAAGTCAAAGCTAGTCAACAGTCGTGAGATCTCAACCGTTGATGGATTCGTGCCATTCAACCCTGGCCGTCGATTTCAAACGACCCAATAACCTATAAAAGACGGAAAATCAGGAAGTGATCTCTTGCCTTCTACATTTGTGTATATCTGCAGTAACTGTTCATCTTCGTCTCCGATCTTGTCTCACTATTTTCTGCAAGTTCTTGTTTCATTCTCTCTATATAATCTTCACAGCAATATTAAATGGCACCAAAAGCTTCTACACAAGGAAACAAGATGGCATCCTCAGGACCTTCTCTAGTCCCTTCATCTTACGAGGAATCCTTTGACATGATGCTCTCCAAGATTCATTTTGAGCAGATTCTGTCGGACGAAGCACTGGACTCGCCGGTGTTGTCTCCCCTCGCCATTCTACTCAGGGAGAACGACCTTCTGGACTGGGCGACGCTCTTCTCCACCCACCTTCTCAGGCGACAGGTCGGGGAATTCTACCTAAACCTGCAATCTCCAATCGACGGCAGAGATGGCCTTGTTACAGAAATCTCTTGTCGACAACGCGACGTTCCTGCCAGAATGATTCGCCGTGTCACCGTCCCCATTCCAGTTTCTGAGTTGCTACGTTCCATCATCCCACCGAACCTGACCGCCACAGACACAGTTGAGAACATCACCGATGCGGAAGCCGATCAATTTCTGGAGAGTGCTCTCATCACCCCAGAAAAATTGAGGAGCAACATGCAGCGCACAAAGTTGAAGCCCGAGCATCGACTTCTGTTCGATGTTGTATCCAAGGTTGTCTTCAGATACAGCGGAGCCTTTGGAGACATCAGCCGACCAAAGCTCAAGCAGCTGATAGCCTTGGAGCACAAACACAAGCACGACATTAACTGGTTTAGTTATTTTGAACACCAGTTGACACTGGAGAAGCAGAAGATCTCCGAATCTACAACTGACTCTGGAGAGAAGTTGTTGAGTGTCAAGGGAACTCTCAACTTCGGAGCCAAAATCTCTGCTCTGATCCTTCTCGCAACAAAGGATCAGAACATGGTCTGGGAAGACTGTGAAGAGACCCCTGTGAAGAGGCAGATGATGTTCCCAACAGCTAAGAAGGCTCAGGATGTGATCAGGAGTGTTTACACTCCCAAGGATAAAAGAGAAGCTGTGAAGTCAGCCGAGGAAAAAGATACAGCTGAGGAGCTGCCTCCAGTTGCCGGCCGCACTTCCAAATCTACAACTGCACGCCGACACAGAGCTGAGTCGGAGAAGGAGAAAGAGGAAGAACCAGCTAAGAAGAAGTTGAGGCTTCGCCTCAAGAAGTCAGTTGCTAAATCAGCTGAGGAGGTACCAGCTGAGGAAGCACCAGCTGAGGAGACACCAGCTGAGGAAACACCAGCTGAGGAGCCATCTGAGTCGAGTCACTCAGTTGACGCAGCTGCCTTCGAGGTTGTTCCTCACAGAGACGTGATGGAAGGGATGGAAACTGAACCAGCTGATGAGCCGACTATCTCCTCGGATGCATTTTCTTCATCTGAGGAAACCGAAGATATTCCAACCTCCCCACGGCAGGAGCTGATGCCGTACAGCCCGAACAGGTTATCCCAACCGACACTCAGCCAGAAATTCCGAGCTCTCCGCTCGATGCCAACATTGTGACCATCTCTTCGGCCAATGTTGAGGAACCTCTTGACACCAACCTCCCCACACAGCCAGAAATTTCGAGCTCCCCGCTCGATGCCAACATTGAGACCACTTCTCTGGCCAATGTTGAGGAAACCCTTGCACCAATTCCCTATGAAAATCTCTCTCCCTCCCCCATTGACGAAGAGGCTGATCGTCAAGCCGTCGCACTGGAGCATGAAGGCAAGTTGGCATACTGCTTTCAGAAGCTGATCGAGATGTTCCCTGAGGCGCGCGACATGCCGACTTTTGCTACGCTTGGGACTGAGCTGCTGTATCAGTTCAACATAATTTTCAGCCACTGGTATGTTAAGGAAGATACCATCCGCATACACAACTGGAACCAGCTCAAGGCTGATGAGTCGCGAATAAGGGACTACTTCAACTACACCAACCTGGAGGTTGCATACAACAATAAAATTGCACTGCTGACTCGTCGTCTAGACATCAGCAAGGCGGAAGGAAGAGACACGAGGAAAACAGCAGAACAAGACTGTGTCAATTTCCTGGATAATATGCTAACTAAGTGTGTTGACTTTATAGATGATCTTGACGCAGCTGCAGCAGCAGCCAAGCAGGAAGAGGAAGAGCTTCAACAGTACCTAGCCAATCGGCAAGCCATGGTCACTGTTGAACAGCCAGCACTTTCTGACCAACCAGCTCCAGCTGATCAGCCAGCACCCTCAACAGACGAAATTTGCGAGCTGATCGCTGAGAGGGTCAACCAACTCAGGAAGGAAATGCTTGCCAACATCTAGCTCAACAAAGAAGATCAGCTGAGGATGATGGAAGCTCAGGCGGAAAAGCACAGGAAGCTGCAGGAAGAGAATGAGGAGCTGAAGATGAAGCTGGATGAATTCTCAACATCCACCAGCCAAGACATCAATGCACTGAAGACAACCGTTCATAGAATCCGATCAGATCTGAACGTCTTCAAGTCTATCTCAGACTCCAACCTGGCCAAATCTCAACAAACTCAGGACGAAGAATGGGATTCTCGGTTCGAATCCAGATGGGCTGAGTTTGTCGCCTTCCAAACTGAAGTCACTGAAACCTTCGCCGCCATCAAGAAAGCTGATGAAGAGCGCCATGATAAGGAACTGGCGAAGAAGGTTGAAGTGGAATGCGCTGTCGATGAACTCTTCAACCGGATTCAGCAAGCTGAACAGCAACTCACCTCTCTGGATGGCTCAGTCGCAAGCCTTGTTGTTGATGCCAAAAAGGGGGAAGATGTGATGCAGCAAGATGAGATCGGGGAAGATGAGACACCAGCCGAAGAATCTCAGCCGAAGAATCTCAGCTGGAGAAGGCCCAACCAAAGAAGAAAGCTCAGAAGAAGAAGTCCACTCCAAAGCCAACCGACAAGAAACAACAACAGCTGAAATCCATTGCTGTCGGTGGAGATGAAATGGCGAATGATATGGAGCAGGCGGAGGAGTATGGAGTTTCCTACAACTCCATAGCCGAGATAGCAGCCGAGCTCGATGCTGAACTCGACGGTATTACAACCGAAGAGTGTATTGCTGCTACTAAGGCTATGGATGTTCCTGAGAAAGACTACATGAATCCTGACTGGATAAAGAAGTTTGCAGCCAGCCAAGCAACCAGAGTCAACCAGTTCGAGGAGGAGCTTGCCAAGGTTACCAACAACTTGGACAGGAACATTGCCTCCCGCAGCCGACGAAGAATTGAGAAACATCAAGTAAAGGCTGAAGCAAGGCTGAAGCAACAGAGATTGCCAGGGAAAATCAAGCTTCAAAGTCGCTTCAGGCATGTTGACAAATGGATGCCAGCTGAATGGAATGAGGATTGGGAATCATTCAAGAAGGAGTTTATGAATGATTTTTATTATAGGAAGGTTTACTCAACTGAGGATTCGAGGAAAGCCTTCAAGGAAGCCCTGACCGAGCTACACTCTGGGGATCCGGGCATGTTCAGCCAGTTCAGGCGAGCAATGATTGATGCGAAACTGGATATGAACAATGTCCCCGTCCCTCAGAAAGTCACATACCTTTCTCCTTTCCTTCCAGACTCAATAAATCCCAACCTACAAGAGAGAAATCTTTGTTAGAATTTTTAGCTAGTATGGGCTGAAGTATTAGCAATGTTAGAGTTTTTGAGCAACTGATGTATTTTTGATTTTTGTGCATATTTTTGTAACCATCAGTTGTAATGAAAACTTTCATCAGTTATCCGATTCACCTTGATGTACAATCTCTAGTTGTCCAAGCTCTGAATCGCAAAGTTATTTCAATACCATGTTATAACTGTGCTAACCCTTTGATGTTTTAATCTTATAGACTGTCTAGAATTTCAGCTGAGATTTTAGTTAAGTCAGTAGGGTTTTGACATCATCAAAAAGGGGGAAATTGTTGGGAGATTTAGTAAAGTTTTGATTGATTCCAAAACCAACTGACCCCAACCGAGTAGATGTTGCCAGATCCTAATGTTAGTATTTAGGCTCGCTGTTTGAGCAATGTTGAGATTTTATCTTTACAAGACTCCAGCTGAAGACGGCAACAAGGCTTTACTCGGATAGAACATCAGATGTAAGAAAGACAACTGAGCGTTCAAGGGGGAAGATGTAAGAGAACATCAGATGTAAGAAAGACAACTGAGCGTTCAAGAGATAGAACATCAGATGTGAAAGACAACTGAGCGTTCAAGATACAGAACATCAGTTGCAGGACTCGAACTGATAAGATCGACAACATGAAGTTCAAGGCAGCTGAGGGTTCAACTGTTCCTATTCAGACAGAAGGTCAGATGAAGATATCGATCAGATGGAACATGAGCTGAAGTCCACTCGGATGAAGACCAAAACTTCTCAACTGACTAAACAAGGTTGAAAGTCAAAGGATGAAGATTTGAATTTCAAAAAGGAAGTCACGTGAAGGTTTGACGTTCTGTCATTACCTCATTTAGCCCAACACAAGGCTGTCTCAGATGGAAAGCAGAAGTTCACAGTAGCCAAATTGGGAAAATCTGCAGAGATGAGAGACAAGTCATCGCTTTCACAGAACAGAGATCAACGGTTCATCCAACGGCTAGTTGATTCTCTCCACCTATAAATAGAGGCCTTCATTTATTCACCAAGAGACCAAGAAGTGCGATAAGAGTCTAAACGAGCGAAAGAACGAAAATCTGCACACAAGCTACACTGCATTCAATCTCTAAGAACATCACTAGTTGAGGGTTCATAGAGTGTTAGAATTTGTCTTGGTGTTTTTTATCTTAGTTTGAGTCTTCATTTGTTCAAGCTTAGATCCTAGCTCACTTCCTTGTTCGAGCTAGCAGTTGGAAACCCCACCCCTTTTCACACCCCTAAAAAGGTCGTTAGGATCCTACTCTTCCCGAAATTGAGTAGATAGGTTGATAAGTACCCGTAAACTTATATGTAAGGTTGATAAGTACCCGCAAACTTATCTTAACGGTTGCAAAGCCCGCGTAAGCTTTGTGGTTCCAGTCCTAAAGAATTTGGACTGAGTTGTGTGGACTCACAACTCCCCGTGGACGTAGGAGTTCTCTCCGAACCACGTAAATCTTTATGTGTTTGTGTTTTCTGTTCAGTTATTTATTGCATATCCAACTGACCAACTAATCATCACTCAAAACTGCATCTTTGCATTCTTAACTGATTTGGTTACTAACCGACCTTGCATCTAAGCGTGAGTTTTTTTTACGAGTTGTTATTTGTTTCCACCACATTCCGCACAGCACTACACTTCCAGCTGAATATCCTTACTCAGTTGTGATTCCAGCTGAGTCGTATTACTCAGTTGTGATAATTTTTCGGGGGTTGTTTTTAAAATTCTTTACTGGTGTATTCCCCCCCCCCATACACCAGAACTCGTATCGGGACCATCAACAGCTTTACTATTCCATATCCCGAAGGCTAATCTGCATCTCACACATATAATTTGAGTAAAATATATAATAAGGATAAATTTTAAATGCAACGGTAATAACCTTACCTTAAACTTTCTTCACTTGACTCGAATACTCGCAATTAAAGATTAAGTCGTGTGCGCTGATCCTATAAATAATACATAGATTTAATTATTATTTAACTATCTCTAATAATTAAACCTCGTGCATACAAGTACTTGATACTTGATTAACAAAACAATACTTTAAGGAGAAACTAAAATGATTTGATACAATTCGTATAACTCTGAAATTGTATAATGTGCATCCATTTAATCAATTCTTACCAAAACTTATAAATATAATATAATATTAAACATGCATAGTAAAATTCATTAATAGGTCTTTGATAAGAGTGCTGCTTAATTACAAGTATATATATATATATATATATATATATATATATATATATATACACTGAAGAGGAGAACAACTTATAAATGTTAAACTAGAGACTTGGCCCACCATAAAAAGCTAGAACATGAACAGTTAAGTCGGCCAAAATTAACAATATAGAGAGGAACTTATAAGGATATTATAAACTCCAGTAACAAACGAACAACACAGATAAACGGAGAAGATGTCGAGGGCACGAAGCAGGAATTGCTCAACTGCTGGGTTCGTTTCCAAACGACAGCGGCTGCCGATACGCCGCCACACATTTCTCCCTTATGTTGCCCGCTGTTGTTGCCGTCTGAGTCTTCCTCTCTCAAAAGAAAAGAGGTCATACCTCTAACGGAAAAGATAAAAGCCTGAATCTTCTTTGGGGAGAAATTCTTGTGTAGTACACCCACCACTCATAATAATATTATTTTAATATTATAATTTATATTATAAAAATATTAATATGTGAGTGTGAGTGTACTACATGTACACCCACATAAGAATTTCTCCTTCTTTAGGTGTGATTAAATAGATGAAGAACATTTGGGCTCAAAACATGGGCTGAACCGAGGAATACATGAAGAGAGATTGGGTTGTAACTTAATATATGGGCCGAAAATAGAGTGGGCCGAAGGAAAAACAAAATAAAAAGGGATTATGGGCTTTGCATGTAACATTTGATTAAGATTAATGAGGCCCAAAATGAGTACATTAAATGAGAAATACAGATTATAATGCTCCCGAGGTGCGACTAACGACACTAATACTACTAACTCAACTTACATATGGGAATTATGCTCGGAAAACAAGGAAAAATTTCAACTGAAAGCGATAACAAATAAGGCATGCTTCCAAATTTAAACGGAACAACCAACGAGCATGGATAATTTACATGTCAAGTCCAAATTGGAATAAGTATATCAAGTTCACAAGAAACGAGGATAAAGGAAAAGCGGTAAATTGTATCGAGCACATCGCTTGTGAATTAGAACATGTATCAGAGTATAATTCAAAAACATAACAAAAGGCTTCAATTAACATAGCATTTCATTGCAGCGGAAATCTTGACTTAATCCCAACAACTGCATGTATGAAGACATGCAATTGCCAGTCCACTTTCTACTCTACCAAAACAAACGCACCACCAAGCCGCCCACGCCATCCACATCCCGCTAACCAGCACGTTTAGAAATACATGCAGGGCTGAGTACTTCGTACTCAGTGAACACATGCCAAAAACATTTGGAAACTTGCTCTTAGAGCTATACAATTGAACTTGCCTTGCCGAAGTATCACAAGTATTAATGCAATTGAAATCGTTTACTTGTGAATGCAAAAATATTTTCTTTCTGAATAGACTGCGCAGTCAAAATATAATATATACTCAATCAAAGGCATGTATCATCTACCACATTAACTCTGTGCCGAGAAGTAGGCCTCCTTCTCAAACACTGTGACCGGCTAAATTGAAGTAAAGCTCACAATCACCTCAAACCATTCAAATACCACACGTGGGTTCCTGTCTTTCACAGGGCATTCATATCACAAGCAGATGATAAAGCATACCAAAACTCATGTAAAAACGGCAAGTCAATTGAACTTCAAAACAATACTCAATAATAACAACAGCATTCATCGGAGATTTTGGTTTTAGAAAAGCCCACCTGACTTCCGAAGATTCTAGATAGGCGGCTTACTCTTTGAACGTCCTTGCTATTTTCCCGTCTCGCTCGGTCCTTCACAATTTGACATCGAAATAAAGAATAAGACTCCCGATGCATAAAACGTAAAGTAGATTTTGGCTTCGACTGAAGGACTTCTACTTAACTCGACTCTCTCTATTTTTATCTTTTCTAAATCAAAATCCTGTCTCGACTTTCTCATTCTCGACTCATCGATTCTACTCGGTTACTAAATACTTCGGCTCACATTCTCGATTCTAATTTACTTCCACTTAGTAATTCTCACTAGTTAAGGAAATATTACTTATCTCGACTACATTACTCAAATGTTTCCCGTGAACCCTCGATTCAACTAACATCATTCCAATCAATCATGTTGCATATATATATAAGCATTCTCAACAATTTTGAACAAGTCATTTCATTATAAACGAAATACAAACAAATCTCGTAAACACCTAGATTCAATCAAACATAGTAAATTCAACATAGAATTTAATCAAACATATTATCTCAAACATGATTCACACTTCAAATTCAATTAGTAATTACTCAACATTGCTCGACTCTAATTTTGGAAAAGACGTTAACTTTGATCTCATAAAATAATTTCATGTCATTTCAATAAAGCAAATAAAAGTTCAAGTAATAAGAATTTTCTTGAATTTAAAACTCAAATAATCATTTAATAATTCTTGACTCAATATATGACATTATTTCAAAATACGTCGTCTTTTCTCAACTACGTATACGTACTCGCATACGTACCATTATTTTATCTACTTATTCTATCATTATAATTTCTCTTTTCCTTATTCTCAATTAAACTCTTATTTAATAGAAATTCGTCATCTTTTCTTAACATTCAAAACTCGATAACTTCATCGACTTATTTCAAATTAAAACGATTCGAAAAGCAAACTCAATCAATTTCACTCAAGCGTCATCAATTATTCACTACTCGACATACTATTAATAAACGAGCTTTTAAACACTTATCATTTAATAAACTTGATTCTCAAATCAAAACAATTAAATTTTCTTCTCTCATTTTTCTAACACTTCTTATTCAATTTAATAATTAAACATTAAAAACTTATTTAATTCATTTTTGCTAATTTAATGAATAACTCTTACTCGATTTCTTACTCACAAGCTTCCCTTACTCGACTTATCTCCTCATAAATTATTAATCAATTATCTAAGCTCAACTTAACTCGTTATTCTCATATTCTATCATTTCTTATTTTATTAAGAAATTATCTCTTTAATTATTTTAATTCTAACTTTATTATTTTTATTTCAAAACTCTTCTATTAATCTCGTTATTAAACGAGTAAACGAACTCGGACTCGATTTAACTCTTTACTAAATTTCTTATGCTCGACTCTTCAAATATTTTTCTCTTTAAAGGAGAATTTAAAATTAATTTCTTATTATTTCTCGTTCGATTGAATGACTTAACCTCGACTAACTCGATTCAAATATATACTCAACTTTTAACTCTATTTTCTTATCTCAAACTTCTCTTTTTATTCTCTTTTTATTTCTTAATTATTATCTCTTCTAATCTCTATTATTAAACTCGATTAATTCTTCCTCTTGGACTCTAATTAGTAATAAAGAATTATTTTTCTTTATTTCTCTAAATTTCTATGACTCATAATTAATTTAATAATTTTTTTTTTATTTTTTATTAAATTTTTATTCTAAAAAATTTCTTATTTAATTTATTTTATAATTAATTGTATTGTTCTTTAAATCTTCATAAAAACACCAAGAACACCTAGAACACCAAGAACACTCATTCAAATCTTCAAAAATTCACCAAGAACACCTAGAACGCACACTATGCATTCAAACTCATATTTTTCGATTTTTGCACTCAAATTTCATTTTCTTCATCTCAAAATTTCTCATTAAACATCTAATACTTTAAATCTAACACAATCACATCTGATAACATCAATTCATCAAAATCACTAAAAATCATCAAAATCATAATTTTCCTCGTAACATATATATATATATATATCGATTTTTCTCATAAACAACATAATAAATTAAATCATTAAGCAAATAATCAAATAAAACAATCCTAAAAAATGCTAAAACTCACGGCATTGAGCATATAAATTAGGCAAATTATTTTCTCAAATTTTCATGCATAAATCTCATTCCAAATATACTCATAAACACATATCAATCATAAAACATCAAGAAATCATGCAATTTTGATCTTCTTCCTCTTTTTTCCTATTTTTCGATTTTCCTCAATTTTTAGGGGTTTTTATTTCTCTTTTCTCCTTTAATTCATAGATCAATTTCTAGAGCTCGATTTTCCTATCGATTTCCTCACATCGATTCTCACATCACCAAAACCCTAGTTTGCCTAAACATAAATTAAAGCATGCATCCTTTTTTTTTTCTTTTAGGGATTAGAGATTACATATATACAATTAATCAAATGAATAACATACTTATAAAAATCAAATCGAAGCTCTCCTCAATCTTGGTTGGACTGAAAATGGTGGAAATGTGAGCTCAATCTCTAGCTTGGAATTTCCATGGTAGATTTCATCTTGAACCTCAAGAAAAAATAAAACAAAAATTTATCATCTCATTTACGGCTAAAGTGCCGAAATTAAGAGGGAAGAGAGAGATGATTTTGCTTGGAATTAAACTCAAGATTTGAAGGATTATTACCTCTTTATTTAGGGTTCGAAAGATCAAAGATGATGATGATGATCTTCTTTGAAGGTTGAAGCTTGAAAGCTTGATCTTCTAAGCTTCAATGGAGTTTTGTCTTACTATGTGCATGTGTGTGTGTGTTACGGCAATGAGGGAGAGAGGGAGAGAAATTTTTCTTTCTTTTCTTTGGTGATGATACTCGATGGAGAGAGAGAGAGTTTGAGAGAGATAGATAAAATGATGAATGATGAAATGCACTTAGCTTCAACAATGAAAGAAATTAACCAAGTGAAAGGAATATCATTATTATTATTCCATGTAGGTTTTGACATTAGGTAGCCTAGGAGAGAGATTAGGGGGAGAGAGAGAGAGGTCGGTGGGTGAGGGAGAGAGATGAGAGAGAGATTCTCATTTTCTCACAGATAAAATTTTCCCCGGATGAAAAAGTTTTTCGGTAGAATATGTTCGTGTTATTTCATTTATACTGAAAACAGCTCTAAACTCTCCTCATCTCGCTTTCGACATTAAAAACACCTCAACTCTATCTCATGTCTCACGAAATAATTCAAGGATTCCGAATATCTAATTTTTAGGTTAAAATTCCAAGTAACGAAGAAAAACCTAAAATTAATCGGCTAATTATCCGTTAGGAACTAAACTCTTAGAATTCTCTCATGTGATCTCGGATAGACTTCTAACATATCTCAAGGGTCTTAAATTAATTCTAGATTCAAAAGACACTACTTAGGTTAAATTCTGAGTTCGTCGGTGAATAGTATTTTCTCGGTTCTCATTACTATTCACTGAAAAGTAGAAATTCTCGAAATTCTTTGAAATTCATACTCATGCTCAAACTCATATAAATAAACTCAATCAATGCATCACAGACTTGATTCAAATAATAGAAACGAGAAAATTCACGTCAAAGTACATAAGGGCAATTTGATCATTTCAAGCAAATTCTTTTTCTTGGAAAAATCTTATTAATCAAGGCATATTATTTAAGCATATTATGAAATTTAGAACGCACTTAAAGACTTATAAAAGCTCGGGGTATTACATCTTCACCCCCTTAAGAAAAATTTCGTCTCGAAATTTACTAACCTTGAGAAAATAGCTCGGGATATTTCGCTCTCATCTTTTTCTGGAGTTCCCACATAGCTTCTTCAAGATCGTGATGACACCACTTAATCTTAACTAAGGGAATCGAATTCTGATGAACCCATATTTGTGTCCATCTTTTCTTGTGTTTTTCTTGTGTTTTTAGTCTTTATCGAGTCAATATGTGTCTGGGAGGACACGCAAGTCGAGAGATAACGTGCAGAGAAGAACAGGTGGATGCTGGGCAAATCCGATGGAAAATCTGTTGTTGAGATGGTGATGCGATGCGAATGGGCATAGGGCTGGAAGCTTGTAGCTGAGCAACATCAGAATATCCAATCTACAAGTCAGGAAGCACCTCCTCATATCCTTAAGCCAACAGATAGAGTACTCGGAGGAGCCAGGATCTTGGTCAAGACCGGAGGTAATTCAGGATGCAGACGATGAAGGGCAGGATGAGAGTCAGACCAGCAGTAGCAGCAGAATTCTTTTCCTTCAAGGAAGAGGATAAGGATTGGATATTTCTTTCCTTATCCTAGCTGAGCCTAATCAAGGGATATATCCACCACGCAAGGAAAGAAGTATCGTGCATGCATGAAGAGAGAGGGCGGATGAGATATACATGGAAGAGACCTTTATCAACAAGGAAACTTCCCTAAACCTTAATTTTCCATCGCCTATATATATGGCTGGCTCCATTGTGTTTACGACGCTGGTTTTATTATTAGTTCTGCATTCTAGGTTGAGAGAAAGTGAGGAAGAAACAAGTCCTACGGGCAATTTACTTTTATTTCGTATTTTACTGCTTTAAGTTTAGTTGTTGGCGTGAAGCCAAGACCCTGGTTGCTGACTACGCTTTTGGGCAGCAACCCTTTTCCAGATTTATGCTAAGTAGGTTTTTCTTTATTTGCTTTGTGTTCATATTTACTATTATGTCTAGCTAAGTTTATCGTTTGGGCTGGATGTAGATGAAGTGATTCTAAATTACTCGTTCAAACTTGTGAGGTCTAATCGTGTTAGTTCGTTAATTGATTTTGTTCCCAAAACACTTAGGATTAATTCTAGACTTAATTGATATTGAAGTTGATTGATCACCATCTAGATATTGAGATTAAGTCATCAACAGAAATTTGGATTAACACGAGAGTGTCTTTCGTGCCCAAGAAGGTAAAGGGTGTTGGAGAGCAGTCGGTATTGACCTACCTCTTGGCTGTCTTGGGTCTGTTTATTCTTAATGCTTGTTGGGCAGCAACGTTACTGAAGTGTCTTCGTGACTTTGTTGGTCAAGAGAGGAGATCTTGCCTTCGGGTCAAGATCTGTAAAATTAATTAGACATAGGTTAAGTTTGTTAGCATCGTGATTTCGTGACCTTAGGGTGTTAACTAATCTTTGCCTTAAACCAAGTGATAAAATCAGTTAATTGAATATCTTTGCACCAATGAACGAGTAAAGAGTAATTAGGATCATGGATTCGAAACCCAATCAAAACTCTTTTGTTATTTGATATTGTTACTTGTTGAGTACAGGTTATTTAGATACTTCGTGACCAAAACCCTTTTGTTGAGCAACATCTGAAGAACAGATTACACCAGGTCCCTTGGGTACGATCCCGCTTGCTGCTGACTAATACCTTGTTGGGCAAGAGGAGTTTTATAAATATTATTTGTACGAAGTGTGTGACGACAGCGCTCCGTTAAATTGGCGCCGTTGTCGGGGACTTGGTTTTAAGCTAGTTTGTTCTTCTAGCTTGTGTTGAGCACGGTTTATGCCCAAGCCACATCTACGAAGTGACGGAGATCCACAAGATCACGGTGCTTGCCTAGAGGTGATAGCTAGGAGGAATCGAGCAGAATAACGCAAGAAGAAGAGAGATCTGGAGGAAGGCGTCAACGAACCTTCAAAGTCGCAGAGCTTGATAGACGATCAGGATACTGAGCAAGAAGTCGAATCTTGGCAGTTCAGACAGTGAGAAGTCAACATCCATTTCAGGAGGAAAAACATCAATAATCATGGCAGGAACACCAGAGAGAACCATCCGTCAGATCATGTTCCCTGACAACAAGGGAATCCGACCATAAAGTATCCAGTTGCCCACCATCAGTGGCAATTGGGAGCTCAAGCACTCGCTGATACACATACTGCCCAAGTTCAGTGACCATCCTGGAGAAGACCCCCAAACTCATCTTCAAAACTTTGAAATGGCGATTAGCACAATAAGGAACAATGCTACTACTACTACCAAGAACAATGGGGATAGACAAGTTGTTAGGAACGATGCTGAAGTTATGAGGAACCAAGATGCTGCCCAAGACACCTTTCCTGACTACGTAAGGTTGCTCACGTTCCCGTTCTCACTTCTTGACGGGGCACGTGAGTGGCTTTACACCTTACCAGAGAGAAGCATTGATACATGGAACAAGATGCAGCAGGCCTTTCTTGACAAATACATACCCGTAGGTCGGATACAAAGTGGGAGGAATGCTATTTCATCGATCAAGATGGGGGGAAATGAGTCATTATATGACTATTATGAAAGATTCAAGAAGCTGTTGGCAAGATGTCCTCAACATCGGATTGAGGATATTGATTTGATCGAATATTTCTTGAAGGAATTAAGGGCATCAGAGAGGAAGTATATAATTGCAGCATGTGGAGGAGCCATAGTCGATCAACTACCATCTGAAGTGTTCAAGAAAATAGCCGCCATGACTGAACAATCACGAGATGAAGATGATATCCCAAGAGGGGGTATGAAGGCAACAAAGGAAACCAAGACAACTTGGTCAGCACCATGAAAGACTTCATGACCAAGATGTCTGACCAAATGGAGGATTTGAAGAAGAAGGTAGATGGCAAGGAAGTTCAAAGAGCTGTGAAGAGATGTGAAGTATGCCAGGGAACATCACATGTCACCTCAGAATGCCCCAGTTGGTTCGTGGAAGAAGGAGAAGAGGTAAAAGCAATAGGTCAGAACCAGCAAGGCGGTGGTCAACAAAGGTTCCAGTATGGCAATAATAACAACTATGGTAACAACTACGGCTATAGGCATAATCAACACGAGAACCTGAGGTATGGCAACAACCATTATCAAATGCCTCCTGCCCACCAGCAACCGCAGCAGCCTGTTCAGCAGCAATATGTGCCTCCACCTCAACAACAGCCTCAACATCAAAATAATTATGTACCTCCACATCGAGAACCGGCAAAAACGGAATTATGAAGGAGACCATTGAGAGGTTTACCAACGAGAACCAAAGGCTGAGTAGAGACTTCGAGAACTTCCAACTAGAAAGTCGAGGACAGTCCAACAACCTTCAAGCTCAACTGACTCATATCAACCAAACCTTGTCAAGGTTGGTAGAAGACAAGCCAGGCAGACTTCCTGTCCAGGTAGAGGTCAACAAGGAGCAAGTCAATGCTGTAACGTTGCGCAGTGGGAAGAATTTGCTAGAGATGTTGCCCAGGACCCAACCTAAGGAACCAGCTCAAGTAGAGGAAACTAAAATGAGTTCAAGAGATATTAATGACATCTACGAGGAGTTGAAGGCAAAGCGTGAAGAAGGGATAAAGGCCAACAAGAACCCAGTCTTTGATAATGAGGAGGATGAAGCCTTGTTTGATTACGTAAAGATGGAGAGATCTAAGCTGGGATTTGACAAAGATGACGTGATGCTGGAATCTTTGAAGGCTGAGAAAGAAGCAGAGGCTTTGGCCAAGAGGACCGTTCCTCGCACTACTAAGGCCAAGATCCCATATCCAAGACGTTTTGCCCCGTGATCGTGATCAGAAGGAGTTGGAGGACATGATGGAAGTGTTCAAAAAGGTGGAGATCAACCTACCGTTGTTGATGGCATTACAATCTATGCCAAAATGTGCAAAATTCTTGCGAGAGATGTGCTTAAAGAAGACTAAGTACCCAGATAATGCTCGTTTCCATGTGGAGAATGTGTCAGCCCTAATAAATTCCCAGATTCCGACCAAGAAGTGGGATCCAGGCATGTTCGCTATCCCATGCACGATTGGTACTATGTCAATACCCAAGGTGATGCTTGATCTTGGAGCTTCGATAAATGTGATGCCAAGAGCCATGTTCGACGAGATGAGATTTGGACCTCTTTCTCCTACACGTGTTGCCATCCAATTAGCAGATTTATCCACAGTCTACCCGGATGGAGTGTTGGAGGATGTGTTGGTCAAAGTGGGAGATCTTCTGTTCCCAGCCGACTTCTATGTTCTTGACATGGGAAAGAAAGCAATCAAGAACCCAATGATCTTGCTCGGGAGGCCATTCTTGAGGACAGCATGTACCAAGATTGATTGCTATACTGGGAAGTTGACAGTCCAAGTAGCAGGAGAAGTAGTAGAGTTCGACGCTTATAGGCAAAATCAAGATGATGCTCTGGAATACCTCAATACGCTCAGTGCATGTGAAATGCAAGTGGAGACTTTGAATAGCTTAAGTTGTTTCGTAGAAGACAATGAAGATGCAATCCAGGTGGAATTCAACCTAGTTCAGGATCTTGACCAGGATCCTGATCAGCATGAGGATAATAAGGAAGATGGTGCTCTGATACAATTCTATGAAGGAGATGAGTACGAGAGTGAAGAAGATTTTTGGGAAGAATCAGTCTATGGACATAGTTTTGATTCCACAGACGTGGACTACTCCACGGATGAAGATGAGGACCAAAATTTAGGGAACCAAGAACCCTTTGATGAGTTTGATGAAGAACTAGAGGAGTTACCCCATGATGAGACTGAAGAGTTAGTAGTGGAATTTTGGCAACAAACAGTTCTTGAGGAGGATGACAGCTTACAAAATGCAGAGGATCTTGCCCAGAACGAAGAACCAGCAGATGTGGAAGAATGCAGTTATACAAGGATTCCAGGCAACATGCAGCCTCAGGGATTCGAGCCACTCAACATCCCTGAGTTGAAACCGGAGGACAGGTTGATGCCATCCTTACAAAAAGCCCCTACATTGGAGTTGAAACCTTTTCCCAAGCACCTAAAGTACATATATCTTGGCAAGAACGAGACCTTGCCCGTGATCATATCATCAGAGTTATCATGCATGGATGAGGTTAGAGTTGGCGAGGTGCTGAGCAAGTACAAGGAGGCATTAGGGTGGACATTGGCTGACATCAAGAGCATTAACCCTTTAGACTGTGTTCATCACATTTTACTTGAGGAGGATGCTGCCCCCGTACGAGATCCACAAAGGAGATTGAATCAAGCCATGAAAGAAGTGGTAATGAAAGAGATACTCAAGCTTCTTGACTTAAGGATCATCTACCCCGTGTCTGATAGCCGGTGGGTGAGCCCTATGCATGTGGTGCCCAAGAAGTCAAGAATTCACGTTGTTGAGAACGACAAGAACGAGATGGTGGCTACGAGATTACAAACCGGATGGCGAGTGTGTATAGACTACCGAAAGCTCAACCAAAAGACGAAGAAAGATCATTTTCCTTTGCCCTTTATTGACAAGATGCTTGAGAGGTTAGCCGGTAATGACTACTACTGTTTTCTTGACGGTTATTCTGGTTACATGCAGATCTGGGTTGCTGACGAAGATCAAGGCAAGACCACATTCACGTGTCCGTTTGGCACTTTTGCATATAGGAGGATGCCGTTCGGATTATGCATTGCCCCAGGGACATTCCAAAGGTGTATGATGCACATTTTTTCAGACCTTCTTGAAGAGTGTATCGAAGTCTTCATGGACGACTTTACCGTCTACGGCAAGACCTTCGAATCATGCCTCAACAACCTGGATCGAGTCTTGAAGAGATGTGTTGAGAAGAGCCTTGTATTGAACTATGAGAAATGCCATTTCATGGTAAGAGAAGGAATCGTTTTGGGGCATGTTATTTCAGGAAAAGGTATTGAGGTGGAAAAGGCCAAGATCGACATTATCGCCAAGTTGCCCTACCCAAGATCGGTGAAGGAGTTAAGAGGATTCTTTGGGCATGCTGGATTTTATAGAAGATTTGTCAAGGACTTTGCCAAGATCGCCCAACCAATGACGAGATTACTTCAAAATGAAGTGTCATGGGAGTTCGATGAGGATTGCAAGAAGGCGTTCCATGCCTTGAAGGAGAATTTGATTACTGCCCCCCATCATCCAACCTCCGGATTGGGGGATTCCTTTTGAGCTAATGTGTGATGCCAGTGGTTATGCCGTAGGAGCAGTTCTTGGGCAAAAGCGCGGAAAGGAGAGCTATGTCATCTATTACGCATCCAAGACGTTGAACCCAACCCAATGCAACTATGCCACCACGGAGAAGGAGTTGTTGGCCATTGTCTTTGCCTTTGAGAAGTTTAGATCTTATTTGCTTTGAGGCAAGACCATAGTGTACACGGACCACGCGGCGCTGAAGTACTTCTTGAGTAAGAAGGAGTCCAAGCCAAGATTGATTAGATGGATTCTTTTATTGCAGGAATTTGACATAGAGATCAAGGACAAGAGTGGTGCCCAGAATCAAGTTGCAGACCACCTAAGTCGAATCCTCTAGCCAGACGATGGGGTGCCGATCAAGGAGACCTTTCCCGACGAGCATTTGAGTCTTGCCCAAGATGAACCATGGTATGCTGATATCGTGAATTACTTGGTGACCGGAGAAATTCCCTCAGATCTTGGGCGTTATCAAAAGAACAAGCTTAAACATGAGAGTCGTTTCTATATTTGGGACGAACCATATTTATGGAAGGAATGTACGGATAAGATAATAAGGAAGTGTGTCGAAGATAGAGAGCAAAGAAGCATTCTTGAGCATTGCCACAACAAGGAGTGTGGAGGACACTTTGGGCACCAACGTACTGCAAGGAAGATTTTGGAGTGTGGCTTTTATTGGCCAACATTGTTTAAAGACTGTTACGAGTGGGTCAAGATGTGCGAGAAGTGCCAAAGGGAAGGCAACATCACAAGAAGGAACGAGATGCCCATGATCCCGATCTTGCCCGTGGAAGTGTTCGATATATGGGGGATGGATTTTATGGGACTATTGCCGAGTTCCAAAGGCAACAAGTACATCATATTGGCAGTGGATTATGTCTCGAAGTGGGTAGAGGCTCGTGCTTCATACAAGGATGATTCAAAGGTGGTTTCTCATTTTTTGAGGACTCAAATTTTCAATAGGTTTGGTGTACCTCGAGCTATCATTAGTGATCAAGGGTCTCATTTTGGCAACGCGACGGTGACTGCCTTGTTCAAGAAGTATGGAGTCACTCATCGCGTATCAACAGCTTATCATCCACAAGCCAATGGACAAGCAGAGTTGTCCAATAGAATAATCAAGACGATCTTGAGGAAGACTGTGGGCACAACAAGGAAGGATTGGAGTATGCGCTTGGATGATGCCTTGTGGGCACTTAGGACTGTTTTCAAAACACCTTTTGGCATGTCCCCTTATCGCATGGGATGTCACTTGCCCGTGGAATTGGAACATCGTGCGCTTGGGCTGTTGCCCAACTTAACCTCGACTGGAATGAAGCAGGTGAATCAAGGAAGCTCGAGATCTAGGAACTCGACGAGATCAGACTCCAAGCCTATGATAATGCCGGTCTATACAAGGAAAGGATGAAGAAGACCCATGACCTTTTGATTAAAGAAAAGGAGTTCCATTTTGGGCAACAAGTGTTGCTTTATCAAACTCGGTTCAGGCTATCTTCAGGGAAGCTCTCGACCAAGTGGGCAGGACCTTATGAAGTACAAGCTCAATTCCCAAATTGAGCTGTTGAGATCCAGGATCCCAAGAACGGGAAAATTTTTAAAGTTAATGGTCAGCGCTTGAACAGTTTGTTGAGGGGGAACCATCTGGGTTTCCTGTCGAGGAGGACCTCTGACTTCTAAAGAGGGGGGTATCGTGCCCAAGACCTTAAACAGGGCGCTGTCCAGGAGGCAACCTGGTTAGTTTTTAATTTCTCGCTATTTCTTTTCTCTTTTATTTTATTTTCGCACAAATATGAAAATCTAAAAAAAAAATCATAAAATCTAAAAAATCCAAAAAAAATAGTGTAGTTTAGCTAGTTTATGTTTTAAGTATTTTATTTTAAAGCATTTTGTGATCGAGTCTAACCATAAAGGGAAGTTTGTTCCGGAGTGTATTTGTGTTTCTAAGTGTGCAGGAGATGTTGAGTAAGATGCAGGTTGTGGATCAGGATCAACTCTAAGGGAAAAAGCTGTGGGAGTAGAGCAAGGATTTTGGGCAAGAGCTAAGTTGTTGGTCAACAACGATTGAGGCGGTTACTGTACCCCTAAAACTACGCGCCCTTTAAAACCACCCTACCACGTCTATACCCCCACTACCCGATTTCAAATTCAAGTCTGCAACCTCTCATCTTCTCTCTTCTCTCTCCATCAAAACTCCCAAATTTCCTACAATGGTGTCTACTCGTCCCAAAAACAAACTCAACAAGATCCCTACCGGAACCAACATCGACCTCACCACCGAACACCCCACTACCACCACCACAAAGCCCAAAATCATCACCAAGAGGAAACTACCCATGGAACCCACCAACCCTTCTGCCGACCAACACCCAGAAATCTCGATCGGAACCACCGTACCCAAGGGTCCGCCGGTCGACGCCACGCTTCTGATGAGCGACGAAAACGCTAGCCTGATGGAAGAGGCGGAGAAGCAGCAGGAGGAGGAGACGCAATCGAAGTAGGTTTTCGAGCAAGAGGAGTTAGAGGAAGAAGCAGAGGAGGAGGAGGAACACGACGGCGAGGATGAAGAAAAAGAGAAAGATGATGAGGGAGAAGGCAACAATGATGATGTAAATGAAGCCATTGACGCAGTAGCGGCGACGCTGGCAGCGGAGGCGTTGGTGGAAGCGAAGACCAAGGCCAAAGAAAGCCCGGTGAAGAGAAAGGAAGCCAAGGTGGCTAAGAAACGCCCTCACGGTGGCGAGGGGACGCCGGCAAAGAAGCACAAGTCTGCTGCTTCGGACGCCTGGTCTTTTCAGCCATCGATTTCGATGGGAACGGCTGTCAGTGAGCAAGAGAATGAAGGATATGATGTTGAGAAGGAAGGGGATAATGAGCAGTCTACCCCAGCAAGTGGAAAGAGCAGGAAGAAGAGGAGGGGTCCTACAGTGATGATGTGTAGGAAGCCCAGAGAGTGGAAGGTGACTGCGCCCAGAGTTCTCGACTTCAAACTCTACGAGAACCTGGGTGTTGCCCAGGAAGTTAGGAAGCTATTTGAAGGGATAGGCTGGAGCAAGTTTTTGGAGTGGCCTGTGGAGGTCTACGAGGAGCAGGTTAAGGAGGTATACAGCACGGCGGCAATAACGAGTGATCCAGAGAATGGGGTGAGCATGATCTCTTTCTCGCTGTTGGGCGAGAAGTATGATTTTCAGGTTAGTGCCCTTAATGAGATTCTGAGAATGGTGAGTTTGAGAGACTTGGCCAAAAAGGAGTTCATGGAGGCCAAGACTAAGGTGCCACCCCCAGGAGATGTGGCTTACGAGGAGCAGTGGAAGAAGATCGGGAATGGAATGCCATACTATGGGGCCAACAACAAGGGAACCGAGCTGAAGACTCACGCCCTCAGGCTTTGCCATCGCATCCTTGCCTACAACTTTTATGGCAAGAGCGATAGTGGCAACAGCTTGAGCAACAAGGAGCGGTATTTACTGTGGTGTATGCACACCAAGACCAGGGTCAACTTTGTGGCGTTCCTTGGTGAGCAGCTCAAGACGGTTCTAGCGAAGCAATCTCTGGGATGCACTTGTGGCCATGTTGTGACAGCCTTTGCGCATGGAGTCGGGGTCTACGGTGAGCTGAAAGGGAAACCGGTGATGGTGGTCAGCAAGTTGGGAGAAGCTGCCTTGAAGAAGATGAACGACATTGAGATAAGGAATGACAGATACGTGTTTGTTGAGCACGATAAACCAAAATCCACCAGGCTACCACCCTTGGGCAAGAAGGAGGAGGCAAGCACCAGCGTAACGGTGCTGCCCAACATCGGGATCGAGACCAGACTGGCCAATGTGGAGAGGTTGTTGACCGAGATCAGGGATGCCCAGCTGGCATTCTTTGCACACCAAGGATTCAGGTATCCACCTGAATCTTCTCTTTGATTTGTGTTCCTCTCTTTTATGTTAGTTTAGGTTTTTATTTTTTTTTCGTTTTTGTGTTTTATTGTTGAGTCTTGTTTTGTGTTATATAGTGTCTTGTTGTTCGAGAGGGGCGATTTTACTGTCTTCACCCACAATTTGCCCAGCAAATTGTGTGGTGAAGACCATATTTCCTTCTCGATTGTTTTTGTTAAGTCAGTTTTTTTTTTTTTTTTTTTTTTGTATTGTTGCCCAACATTTTACCCACTTTGCCTAAGGCAAAGTGTGTGGGTGTTGGGGTGTCAGTTTGTGTTTTTAAAGTATGTTTGTGTTATTGATCAGCATGTTAGCATGAAGGTTAGAATAGGTTTATGGATGATGCCGTATGTAAATAGGTAGGACAGAATGAGTTATTGGGCATTAACTGTGAGGATTTGGGCTTTTAAAATGTTATATACATATGCAGCATTATTCTTTCTTGTGTGATAATGACCAGTTAACATGTGTTGATCTAGAACTTGCTTGCATCTCTTAATTAAAGCTTCATGTAACTTAGTAGAACTACTTAGATGAATTAGGCAATTTTTGTTCAAAGAAGCCCATGGCCTAAAAATTCCCTACCTTGACATTTATCCTTTGACTAGCCCCCTTGAGCTTGATGTTAATTCTTTCTAAACACTTATAGAAGCCTGAATTTTAAGCCGTCCCGGTCAAGAACTCAGGTCTAGAAGGACGAGGGATGAAAGGAAATGTTGGGTAGTACATACTGGGCAATATCACCTATATTGGAGGTGTTGGGTTTCATTTTTAAAAAAAAGAAAAAAAAGAAAGAAAGGAAAAAAAAAAAAGAAGAAAAAAATAATAAATAAAAAAAAAACAAAAAAAAAGTAAGTCCAGAAAAGAATAAGTGTGCTAGATGAGAAGGAATCAAGGCCAGTCTGTTGCTCGAGAACCTAGTTCATGACTTAGCAAGTTCCTAAATCTCCATACATTTTTACTGAAGAATCGATGACAGTAAAAAAAACACACTGAAATTAGGGGACAAATCATATGCAAATCAATCTAGGTAACTAATTATCAAGAGTCAACTACAGACATGTTCATACTCCATTCCCTAGGGTTACATTATTCAATCCGCCAGTCAACGAAACCATTGAGATAACCTAACAAAACGCCAATTTAAATCAAGCTTTTAAAATACCATGTAAATACTTCTTCAGGCGAGACAGTCTAAATACCCATTTAAATTTTTGGTCAAATTCATGTATTGGTTTTCTTAAATAATGGCTGTCAATTTGAAGTTATTAAATACTCATAAATTTTAAAATTTGACTCCAAACTAGCACATCATATATCACAAATATATAGCACGCATATAAATTTCGTATTCACGTCTCTCTACAATCAGATTGTTA
The DNA here is from genome assembly GCA_029490685.1 of Schizonepeta tenuifolia. NCBI lineage: Eukaryota > Viridiplantae > Streptophyta > Magnoliopsida > Lamiales > Lamiaceae > Schizonepeta > Schizonepeta tenuifolia. Next base: position 20,869,421 of record CM055960.1, on the reverse strand, counting down.
ACAAATCAGTTTTGTCTCTACATTTCTTGTAGATTTTGACATCTCAATCAATCTCCAACAATGGTTGGGATGTGGTCATTTTTCAATGATGATCTCTGGCCTTTAGTACCAACCCATGCAGTGAGGCTAAATTAATACTATGTTATATGAAAGAGATAAACTCATTGGAACGTATATTTCATGATGAAGAGGTATAATTGATGCATATCAAAATCTATTACATATGAAATTAAATATCAATATGCACTAACCCAAATGACAACTTTGAAATTATTGCAGCGAACTAGATATCATTTCACGGCGCCAAAAAAGATTGCATCTAAGTTTAGTGTTTTGCTTAAAAAATGAGAACTATATAGTATATAGGACATAAAGGAAAACCAACTGAACAAATCAATGTCAACAACACACGTATATTTCATTTCTTATTCATTACAAATAGTAATCCTTTTTAAATATAACATCTGTCAAGGCTTATACAGTTATACTTGTGTTACCTATTACTTAAATTTTAAAGGTAGTCCAATCATGTTTCAAAAGAGATTAAAGAAGCCCTATTGCAGAAGAAATTTATATTCAAGATTAAGGTTGCACGTTAGGAAATCAGGAAATATAACAGTGCTGTATCTCAACTCTATCGTCTCATCCAAAGTTTTAGCTACGTACTCAAACAGTTGCTTGGACAGCCCACATCTCTAATTCGATAAGGCACAAGAGACTCCCATTGATTCTCAAGCAAGGTTGACTGTTAGAAGTGAGTGGATAGATGATGGATCTATTAAATAAACTTAACAGACTACATCCTTGATTGGCAATATTTCTTTATTTTGCAATGGACGTCTCTTAAGTTCTATTTTTTTTATTTTGCAATGTTTTTCAATGGACAGGCATCTTAAGATCTATTCTTATTTTTGCAGCGGACAAGTATTTTAAGTTCTGTTCTTTATTTTGCAATTAACATGTATCTTAAGTTCCATTTTGTACTTCCTTAAGTCTACTTATTGTAGTAAGAATTAATGATTTGAGGTGTATATTTGCTTATTTTACTATAAAAACAATTATGGTAGATTACTTGGATACTGCCTTTCTTCATGTATTGTCTCTTCTTAATAATTGTTGCAAAAACATTTCAGAACAACTCTGTAGCAATCTGAAAACACAAATTTTTAGACAGCACCGAAGCGATGAATTTCGAGTTTTCCACCCTCACCACAGAAGCATGAATGATGAATGCATGATATTCAGTTTCAAAATCAGAAGCTCAAATCAAATCTCAATAGTCAATACAAATTACAATCCCTAAATGGCCAAATAACAAATTAACAATTCATCCAATCTTACTAATCAAACAATCAATATTCTATTACAGATAAGTGAAGTATTAAACTAGCCCATATCACCAATTTACGTTTACCCCTAAAGTTAGGCTTCATCATTCAATCCCTAAAATTAATCTGTAAAACACAGAAACTGGAAAATTACCTTGGGATTGGATAGGGCGCGGCGGCGAGGCTCGATCTGGGCGTTGGCAACTCGCCGCGACGGGCAACAACGAGAGTCTAGTGAGAGAGAGACACGGGAAGTCTGTACGGCAATAGTTTTTCTTAAATTCTTATTTTGTGTCGTATGATAATAGTATAGTCCCTCCATCCACAAAACATTTCCCTTTGGGCACGGAAAATAAGAAAATTGATAAGAATTGATAAAGTTATTTTGAATGAGGTAAAATGTACGAATATAAGAATAATGGAATACTGACAAAAAAAATAGTATTTTTAATCAAAAACATAATGGTATTGACTAAAAAATAAGAATAAAATTATTATGTTGATCAAAAAGTAGCAATAAAGTAGTCGTTAGATGGGACAATCAATAGCGAAAGATGGTGAATAAAAAAAAGTAGAAGGGTATAATTATACAAAAAAATAAGTCGGGAATTGTTTCATGAACTAAAAAATATGTGTAAGTAGGGGTTGTTTCGTGAACGGATGGAATATTATATTTTAAAAAATACACTTTCACATACTCCTGCTGTACATTTCATTAAATCTATTTTACCTATTTCGATGTGTCATTTCATTACGATCATATTCTAAAAGGAAATGCATCATATGATAAAGTACGTCAGTAAAACTCATAAATTATTACTTCTTCCGTCCTAATAGCAAGGTATCCCTTGCTTTGGGCACGGTTATTAAGAAATAAGAATAAAAAATATAAAGTGATGGGTCCTCTAACTTTTGAATGGTTAATTATTTTCATGTTTGGTATGAACTATGCTAATAGGACATATGACAAAGGAAAGTAAGACCTTGCTATTGGGACATATGGAGTATATATCCCATTAAAAAACAACTAACCATATTCTTCTTCTAGAGAAGGATAGACGAGACAGCGATCAGAGAAGATCGGTGGATCATCAAATGATGACAGTCACCAGCTCTTTGTCATTTGAGCAGGTCGAAAGTAATCTGCACATTACTAGTTAGGATCGGACCATGCATATTCGCCCTGCGACAGCCTTGGGCACGCTCTCCCTAGCTCCCAAGCTCCCCTCAATCAATCCTTCATCCACCACAGTGGCTGCAACTAAAAATGCAGTTGCACCATATTCAAACAAAGTTAAATATTGAATCCAACAAAGGAATTAGTTTTGGTGATTAACAAGTACTGCATTCAGAAATGAGCCTAGATTTGTGTCCATCTTTTCTTGTGTTTTTCTTGTGTTTTTAGTCTTTATCGAGTCATTATGTGTCTGGGAGAATACGCAAGTCGAGAGATAGTGTGCAGGGGAAGAACAGGTGGATGCTGAGCAACATCTGAAGAACAAATTACGCCGAGTCCCTTGGGTACGATCCCGCTTGCCGCTGACTACTACCTTGTTGGGTAAGAGGTGTTTTATAAATATTATTTGTACGAAGTGTGTGACGACAGCGCTCCGTCAAATTGGCGCCGTTGCCGGGGACTTGGTTTTAAGCTAGTTTGTTCTTCTAGCTTGTGTGTGAGCACGGTTTATGCCCAAGCCACATCTACGAAGTGACGGAGATCCACCAGATCACGGTGCTTGCCCGGAGGTGATAGCTAGGAGAAATCGAGCAGAACAACGCAAGAAAAAATAGAGATCTGGAGGAAGGCGTCAACGAACCTTCAGAGTCGCAGAGCTTGACAGACGATCAAGATACTGAGCAAGAAGACGGTTCTTGCTCAACATCAAGTTCAGATAGTGAGAAGTCAACATCCAGTGCAGAAACAAAAACATCAACAATCATGGCAGGAACACCAGAAAGAACCATACGTCAGATCATGTTCCCTGACAACAAGGGAATCAGACCATCAAGTATCCAGTTGCCCACCATCGATGGCAATTGGGAGCTCAAGCACTCGCTGATACACATACTGCCCAAATTCAGTGACCATCCTGGAGAAGATCCTCAGACTCATCTTCAAAACTTTGAGATGGCGATTAGCACATTAAGGAACAATGCCACTACTACTACCAGGAACAATGGGGATAGACAAGGACAAGTTGTTAGGAACGATGCTGAAGTTATGAGGAACTGAGATACTGCCCAAGATACCTTTCCTGAATACGTAAGGTTGCTCACGTTCCCGTTCTCACTTCTTGACGGGGCACGTGAGTGGCTTTACACCTTGCCAGAGGGAAGCATTGATACGTGGAACAAGATGCAGCAGGCCTTTCTTGACAAATACATACCCGTTGGCCGGATACAAAGTGGAAGGAATGCCATTTCATCGATCAAGATGGGAGGAAGTGAGTCATTATATGATTACTATGAAAGGTTCAAGAAGTTGTTGGCAAGATGTCCTCAACATCGGATTCAGGATATCGATTTGATCGAATATTTTTTGAAGGGATTAAGGGCATCAGAGAGAAAATACATCATTGCAGCGTGTGGAGGAGCCATAGTCGATCAACTACCATCGGAAGTGTTCAAGAAAATAGCTGCCATGGCTGAGCAATCCCGAGATGAAGATGATATCCCAAGAGGGGGGTACGAAGGCAGCAAGGGCAACCAAGACAACTTGGTCAGCACCATGAAAGACTTCATGACCAAGATGTCTGGCTAAATGGAGGATTTAAAGAAGCAGGTCAATGGAAAGGAAGTTCAAAGAGCTGTGAAGAGATGTGAAGTATGCCAGGCAACATCACATGTCACCTCAGAATGTCCCAGTTGGTTCGTGGAAGAAGGAGAAGAGGTGAAGGCAATAGGTCAGAACCAACAAGGAGGAGGGCAACAAAGGTTCCAGTATGGCAATAACAATAACTATGGCAATAACTATGGTTATAGGCAGAATCAGCACGAGAACCTGAGGTATGGCAACAACCACTATCAGATACCTCCTGCCCACCAACAACCGCAGCAGCCTATTGGGCAACAACAACAATATGTGCCTCCACCTCAACAATAACCTTAACATCAAAATAATTATGTACCTCCACATCGAGAACCAGCAAAGACAGAATTCATGAAGGAGACCATTGAAAGGTTTACCAACGAGAACCAAAGGCTGAGGAGAGACTTCGAGAACTTCCAACTAGAAAGTCGAGGACAGTCCAACAACCTCCAAGCTCAACTGACTCATATCAACCAAACCTTGTCAAGGTTGGTAGAAGATAAGCCAGGCAGACTTCCTGCCTAGGTAGAGGTCAACAAGGAGCAAGTTAATGCTATAACGTTGCGCAGTGGGAAGAATTTACCAGAAATGTTGCCCAGGACCCAATCTAAGGAACCAACGCGAGTAGAGGAGACCAAGATGGGTTCAGGAGATATCAATGACATCTACGAGGAGTTGAAGGCAAAACGTGAAGAAGGGATAAAGGCCAACAAGAACCCAGTCTTTGATAATGAGGAGGATGAAGCCTTGTTTGATTACGTAAAGATGGAGAGATCTAAACTGGGAATTGACAAAGATGACGTGATGCTGGAATCTTTGCAGGCTGAAAATGAAGCAGAGGCTTTGGCCAAGAGGACCGTTCCTCGCACTACCAAGGCCAAGATCCCATATCCCAGACGTTTTGCCCGCGATCGTGATCAGCGGGAGTTGGAGGACATGATGGAGGTGTTCAAGAAGGTGGAAATCAACCTACCGTTGTTGATGGCATTGCAATCTATGCCTAAATGCGCAAAATTTTTGTGAGAGAAGTGCCAAAAGAAGACAAAGTACCCAGATAATGCCCGTTTTCATGTGGAGAACGTGTCAGCACTAATGAATTCTCAGATCCAACCAAGAAGAGGGATCCAGACATGTTCGCTATTCCATGCACGATTGGAACTACGTCAATACCCAGGGCGATGCTTGATCTTGGAGCTTCGATAAATGTGATGCCAAGAGCCATGTTTGATGAGATGAGTTTTAGACCTCTTTTTCCAACACGTGTTGCCATCCAATTAGCAGATTTATCCACAGTTTACCCGGATGGAGTGTTGGAGGATGTGTTGGTCAAGGTAGGGGATCTTTTGTTCCCAGCCGACTTCTATGTTCTTGACATGGGAAAGAAAGCAATCAAGAACCCAGTGATCTTGCTCGGGAGGCCATTCTTGAGGACAACATGTACCAAGATTGATTGCGATACTGGGAAGTTGACAGTCCAAGTAGCAGGAGAAGTAGTAGAGTTCGATGCTTATAGGCAAAATCAAGATGAAGCCCTGGAACACCTCAACACCCTCATTGCATGTGGAAAGCAAGTGGAGACTTTGAATAGCTTAAATTGTTTCGTAGAAGACAATGAAGATGCAATCCAGGCGGAATTCAACTCAGTTCAGGATCTTGACCAGGATCCTGATCAGCATGAGGATAATGAAGAAGATGGTGCTCTGATGCAATTCTACGAAAGAGATGAGTACGAAAGTGAGAAAGATTTTTGGGAAGAGTCAGTTCATGGATATAGCTTCGACTCTAACGATGAGGACTACTCCACGGACGAAGAGTTGGAGAATTACGTGTTTGAAAACATCCATGGAGATGATGGAGATCAGGATGTAGGGGAACAAAAACCCCTTGATGAGTTTGATGAGGAACTTGAGTAGTTACCCCATGATGAGACCGAGGAGTTAGTAGAGAAATTTTGGCAACAAACAGTTCTTGAGGAGGATGCCAGCTTGCAAACAAAAGAGGATCTTGCCCAGAACGTAGAACCAGTAGATGTAGTGGAATGCAGTTACACCAGGATTCCGGGCAACATCCAGCCTCAGGGATTTGAACCACTCAATATCCCTGAACTAAAACCGGAGGACAGGTTGGTGCCATCATTGCAAAAAGCACCTACATTGGAACTGAAGCCCTTGCCCAAGCACCTGAAATACATCTATCTTGGCAAGAACGAGACCTTGCCCGTGATCATATCATCGGAGTTATCGAGCATGGAGGAGATCAGAGTTGGTAAGGTGCTGAGCAAGTACAAGGAGGCCATAGGATGGACATTGGCCGACACTAAGGGCATTAACCCTTTGGACTGTGTTCATCATATCTTGCTCGAGGAGGATGCTGCCCCAGTAAGAGATCCACAACGAAGATTGAATCCAGCCATGAAAGAAGTGGTAATGAAAGAAATACTCAAGCTTCTTGACTTGGGGATCATCTACCCCGTGTCTGACAGCCGGTGGGTGAGCCCTGTGCACGTGGTGCCCAAGAAGTCAGGAATTCAAGTTGTGGAGAACGACAAGAACGAGATGGTGGCCATGAGACTATAAACTGGATGACGAGTGTGTATAGATTACCGGAAGCTCAACCAAAAGACGAAGAAGGATCACTTTCCTTTGCCCTTTATTGATGAGATGCTTGAAAGGTTAGCTGGTAATGACTACTATTATTTTCTTGACGGTTATTCTGGTTACATGCAGATCTGGGTTGCTGACGAGGATCAAGGCAAGACCACATTCACGTGCCCGTTTGGCACTTTTGCATATAGGAGGATGCCGTTCAGGTTATGCAACGCTCCAGGGACATTCCAAAGATGTATGATGCACATCTTTGCAGACCTTCTTGAAGAGTGCATCGAAGTCTTCATGGACGACTTTACCGTCTACGGCAAGACCTTCGACACATGCCTCAACAACCTGGATCGAGTCTTGAAGAGATGCGTTGAGAAGAACCTAGTGTTAAACTACGAGAAATGCCATTTTATAGTTAAGGAAGGAATAGTTTTGGGGCATGTCATATCGGGAAAAGGAATTGAGGTGGATAAGGCCAAGATCGACATCATCGCCAAATTGCCTTACCCAAGATCCGTGAAGGAGTTAAGAGGATTCCTTGGGCATGCTGGATTCTATCGAAGATTTATCAAGGACTTTGCCAAGATCGCCCAACCAATGACGAGATTACTTCAACATGAAGTACCATGGGAGTTTAACGAAGATTGCAAGAAGGCGTTCCATGTCTTGAAGGAGAACTTGATCACAGCCCCCATCATCCAACCCCCGGATTGGGGCATGCCTTTCGAGTTAATGTGTGATGCCAGTGGTTATGCCATAGGAGCAGTTCTTGGGCAAAAATGAGGAAAAGAAAGTTATGTTATATACTATGCATCCAAAACATTGAATCCTGCCCAATGCAATTATGCCACAACGGAGAAGGAGTTGTTGGCCATCGTCTTCGCCTTTGAGAAGTTCAGATCATATTTACTAGAAGACAAGACCATAGTGTACACTGACCACGCGGCATTAAAGTACTTGGTGAGCAAGAAGGAGTCCAAGCCAAGATTGATTAGATGGATTCTTTTATTGCAGGAATTTGACATAGAGATCAAGGACAAGAGTGGTGCCCAGAATCAAGTTGCCGACCACCTAAGTCGAATCCTCCAGCCAGACGATGGGATACCGATCAAGGAGACCTTTCCTGACGAGCATCTGAGTCTTGCCCAAGATGAACCATGGTATGCAGACATCATGAACTACTCAGTGACTGGAGAAATTCCCTCCGATCTTGGGCGTTATCAAAGAAACAAGCTGAAACATGAGAGTCGTTTCTACCTATGGGATGAGCCATACTTATGGAGAGAATGTGCGGATAAAATAATTAGAAGGTGTGTCGAGGATAAAGAGCAACGAAGCATTCTTGAGCATTGTCATAACAAGGAGTGTGGAGGACACTTTGGGCACCAACGTACTGCAAGGAAAATTTTGGAGTGTGGTTTTTATTGGCCAACATTGTTTAAAGACTGTTACGAGTGGGTCAAGATGTGCGAGAAGTGCCAAAGGGAAGACAACATCACAAGAAGGAACGAGATGCCCATGATCCCGATCTTGCCCATGGAAGTATTCGATATATGGGGCATGGATTTTATGGGACCATTGCCAAGTTCCAAAGGCAACAAGTAGATCATATTAGCAGTGGATTATGTCTCTAAGTGGGTAGAGGCTCGTGCTTCATACAAGGATAATTCGAAGGTGGTTTCTAACTTCTTGAGAACTCAAATTTTCAATAGGTTTGGCGTTCCTCGAGCTATAATTAGCGATCAAGGGACTCATTTTTGCAATGCCACGGTGACTGCCTCGTTCAAGAAGTATGGAGTTACCCATCGTGTGTCAACAGCCTACCACCCACAAGCTAATGGACAAGCGGAGTTGTCTAATAGAATAATCAAGACGATCTTGAGAAAGACTATGGTCATAACAAGGAAGGATTGGAGTATGCGCTTGGATGATGCCTTGTGGGCGTATAGGACTGCCTTCAAAACACCTTTTGGCATGTCCCCTTATCGCATGGTCTATGGCAAGGGCTGTGGGAGTAGAGCAAGGATTCTGGGCAAGAGCTAAGTTGTTGGTCAACAACGATTGAGGCGGTTACTGTACCCCTAAAACTACGCGCCCTTTAAAGCCACCCTACCACGTCTATACCCCCACTACCCAATTTCAAATTCAAGTCTGCAACTTCTCATTTTCTCTCTTCTCTCTCCATCAAAACTCCTAAATTCCCTAAAATGGTGTCTACTCGTCCCAAAAACAAATTCAACAAGATCCCTGTCGGAACCAATATCGACCTCAACACCGAACACCCCACTATCACCACCACTAAACCCAAAACCACTACCACAAAGCCCAAAATCATCACCAAAAGGAAACTACCCATGGAACCCGCCAACCCTTCTGCCGACCAACAACCAGAAATTTCGATCGGAACTACCGTACCCAAGAGTTCGCCGATCGACGCCACGCTTCTGATGAGCGACGAAAACCCTAGCCTGATGGAAGAGGTGGAGAAGCAGCAGGAGGAGAAGACGCAATCGAAGCAGGTTTCTGAGCAAGAGGAGTTAGAGGAAGAAGCAGAGGAGGAGGAGCACGACGGCGAGGATGAAGAAGAAGAAAAAGATGATGAGGGAGAAGGCGACAACGATGATGTGAATGAAGCCATTGACGCAGTGGCGGCGACGCTGGCAGCGGAGGCGTTGGTGAAGGCGAAGACCAAGGCAAAGGAAAGTCCGGCGAAGAAGAAGAAGGAAACGATCTTGAGGAGGAAGGGGATGGTGAGCAGTCTACCCCAGCAAGTGCTAAGAGCAGGAAGAAGAGGAAGGGGCCCACGGTGATGACGTGTAGCAAGCCCAAAGAGTGGAAGGTGACTGCACCTCGAGTTCTCGACTTCAAATTCTACGAGAAGTTGGGTGTTGCCCAGGAAGTAAGAGAGTTGTTTAAGGGGATCGACTGGAGTAAGTTTTTGGAGTGGCCTGTGGAGGTCTATGAGGAGCAAGTCAAGGAAGTTTATAGCACGACGGCAATAACAAGTGACCCTGAGAATGGGGTGAGCATGATTTCCTTCTCGCTGTTGGGCGAGAAGTATGAAGGTTCAAGTCAGTGCCCTCAATCAGATTCTCGGGATGGTGAGTCTGCGAGATTTGGCCAGGAAGGAGTTGATGGAGGCCAGGACTAAGGTACCATCCCCAGGAGATGTGGTTTATGAGGAGCATTGGAAGAAGGTCAGCAATGGGACGCCCTACTATGGAGCCAACAACAAGGGTACTGAGCTAAGAACGCCTGCCCTCAGACTTTGCCACCGCATCCTTGCCTACAACTTGTATGGCAAGAGCGATAGCGGCAACAGTTTGAGCAACAAGGAGCGATATCTACTGTGGTGTATGCACACCAAAACCAAAGTTAATTTCGCGGCGTTCCTTGGTGAGCAGCTTAAGACTGTGTTGGCAAAGCAGGCGTTGGGATGCACTTGTGGCCACTTTGTGACAGCCTTCGCGAATGGAGTCGGGGTCTATGGTGATCTGAAGGGGAAGTCGAAGATGCCGGTCAGCATGTTGGGAGAAACTGCCTTGAGAAAGATGAATGACATTAAGATCAAGAATGACAGATATGTGTTTGTTGATCATTCCAAACCAGCATCTAGCAGGCGACCACCAGTGGGCAAGAAGGAGGAGGCAAGCACCAGTGCAGCGGTGCTGCCCAACATTGAGATCGAGACCAGGCTGGCCAATGTGGAGAGGTTGTTGACCGAGATCAGAGATTCCCAGCTGGCATTCTTTGCACACCAAGGATTCAGGTATCCACCTGAATCTTCTCTTTGATTTGTGTTCCTCCCTTTTATGTTAGTTTATGATTTTTTTTTTCGTTTTTGTGTTTTATTGTAGAGTCTTGTTTTGTGTTATTTAGTGTCTTGTTGTTTGAGAAGGCGGTTTTACTGTCTTCACCCACAATTTGCCCAACAAATTGTGTGGTGAAGATCCTATTGCCTTCTCAGTTGTGGTTGTTGAGTCAGTTTGTTTTTGTTTGTTTGTTGCCCAACATTTTACCCACTTTGCCTAAAGCAAAGTGTGTGGGTGTTGGGGTGTCAGTTTGTGTTTTTAAAAGTTTGTTTGTGTTATTGATCAGCATGTTAGCATGAAGGTTATAATAGGTTTATGGATGATGCCGTATGTGAATAGGTAGGACGGAATGAGTTCTTGGGCATTAACTGTGAGGATTTGAGCTTTTGAAATGCTATATACATATACAGCATTATTCTTTCTTGTGTGATAATGATCAGTTGACATGTGTTGATCTAGAACTTGCCTGCATCTCTTAATTAAAACTTCATGTAACTTAGTAGAACTACTTAGATGAATTAGGCAATTTTTATTCAAAATAGCCATGGCCTAAAAATTTCCTACCATAACATTTATCCTTTGATTAGCCCCCTTGAGCTTGGATCGTATTCATTCTATTCACTTATAGAAGCCTGAATTTTAGCCGTCCTGGTCAAGAACTTAGGTCTAGAAGAACGGGGGATGAAAGGAAATGTTGGGTAGCACATAGTGGGCAGAATCACCTAAGATAGATGTGTTGGGTTAAATAAAAAAAAAAAAGAGAAAAGAAAAAAAGAAAAAATATAAATAAATAAATATATAAGAAGCCCAGAATAAGTGTGCTAAATAAAGAGGAGTAAGGAATCAAGGGCAATGTGTTGCTCGAGAACCTAGTTCTTGACTTAGCCAGTTTTCATTTTATCCCATCTTTTGTCATAAGCCACATTACAACCCAATGAAGACCTAAGGATAAGTAGTTTGAATTTGTTCGAAGAAGTAGAGATGTAGAGGGCAGGCAAGCCTATGGAAAAACTTTGTTGATCATGGTCAAGAGCGTAAATACTTATCCTTATACACTTGAGAGATGAGTGCTGGTGAGGATGTCCTTGTTGCCCAATAACTCTATCTTGACCTGTTTGATGGCACTATCTGTTACATATTCTGTTTTGACTGACATGTGAGATGCTGATTTGTTTTGAGTCTGTGTTTTCTGTTTTGTCTTTTCTGTGTTTGAGTCTTGGGCAAAGTCGCAGCCATACACTTGAGGGCAAGTGTAATTCAAGTGTGTGGGTGTGATGAACCCATATTTGTGTCCATCTTTTCTTGTGTTTTTCTTGTGTTTTTAGTCTTTATCGAGTCATTATGTGTCTGGGAGGACACACAAGTCGAGAGATAGTGTGCAAGGGAAGAACAGGTGGATGCTGAGCAACATCTGAAGAACAAATTAAGCCGAGTCCCTTGGGTACGATCCCGCTTGCCGCTGACTACTACCTTGTTGGGCAAGAGGTATTTTATAAATATTATTTGTACGAAGTGTGTGACGACAGCGCTCCGTCAGAGCCATCTTTTAATTTCGATAAGCAAATGGTGGTTAAAGAAATACGGGAAATCGTTAGGAGATTTTATCAACGTTTGAAAACGGAATTCAGAAAGGATTTAAGGTTTGTTCAAACTTGTTGTGTCAAGGAATCGAGCATGCAATCAAACATATCAAACAATAGGGTTGCAGCGGGATTTAAACAATCAACATCAATTCCCAAGGCTATATGTATGAAGACACATAACCTCAAGTCAAACTTCTAATATGGATTTAATTTAACAACGAGCCACCCAAGCACGCCGCAACCTCCTCATCCAAGCTAACCTGCACGTTTTAGAAATAACATGCAGGGCGTGAGTACAACGTACTCAGTGGACACATGCCAAAACAGTTTGAAAATTTGCTCATTAGAGCTATATAATTGAAACTTGCCTCTTTTGCTGCATCACAAGGGTTAGATATATAATCGTTTAAAAATAGTTACCACTTGTGACAGCTCAAAAACATTTTATACTTTACTGAAATCATTTTGCCGGCATTTAACTCATATTAGGTATCAATCAATCTAAAACTCATTTTCTTGTGGTGTCGAGAAGTATGCCTCCTCCTCGAACACCGTGACCGGCCCAACCGAAGTAAGGCTCACAGTCACCTTATGCATGCATCGTCCCGTATTTTACAGGACTTTTATCCCGTGCGTCCACAGGACTTATATTCTCATCAACACGTAGATGATTGCATACCAAAAACATTCAAAACATTTAGGCAAGTCAATTAAATTTAGAAAAGCGCACGTAATATATAATAATAGGCGCACACATCGTTCGTTTTAGTTTAGAAAAGCCCACCTGGCTAGCGACACTCGCTCGATTACTTCCTTTCTCTTGACAACTACTTCTCGTTTCCACTCGTTCCTTCAAAACAATTTTTAAATAAGAACTTATTCGGAAACAATGTATACTTGTCCCGTTTATTCGGACTTCTACATGAGTCGGGCTCAAAACTCTTGATTATTCTAATTAATCGCTCGATTTCTATTTCTACTCGATAGTCTAATCCAACGTTTAGAACTCAGGGATTTCATAAACTTAATAATAGAATATAATTTTCAAAGCTTATAGGAAATTGACATTTCACTACTTAGTAAACATAATCGAGCTCTCGTTTCTCCTTAGTCATTTACTCGTAACAATTCTCAACATTTATTCATACAACACTTTTCACATCAACTACACAACATATAATCAATTATACACAAAACATGATTAATCATACAACACATGTATGCACAAATAAATATTCAATATTTATATTCTATTATTTTGCTCAACTTTTTAACTCGGGCTTTAGATTCTCGTTTTCTTATATAATTAACTTCATTCCTCTTAGAAAAATTCAAGGAATTTAATTATGAATTTTAGTTTAGATTTCGAGACTTTTTACTAATTTTAACGAGTCGATGCTCGACACGTTTCTCGATATATATATATATATATATTTACTCAGAATATTTTCAAATTTTAATACCATACTAGAAATAGTTTTAAGTGAATGATTTCTCAGCCGATTATATTTTTGAACTCGAGAATCGAGATAACACTATTTATACTTATTATTTCTTGTTATTTTTTAATTTTATTATTAAGGACTCGTTTTTGCTCTATTCAACTTCTAACATACTTCAATTAATTATCTAAACTCTTTTAACTCTTTAATTTACTTAATGTCACTTAATTTCTCGTTAATCAACATTTTATTACGTTTTATTGACTTTTTCATAACTTAGTCGTACCAATTCCAAATTAAGTGATTCAAGTGGCTATCGTACTTGTATTTATCTCATCTTTACATTAATAACATCATTTAAATCTTTTACTTAGCCAAAATTAATCAATTTCTCATTTTATTTTTCTGACCTAGGTCATCTTATTTATACTTAGTATTTTTAAATAATTTCAATTGCTAATATACTTAAAATTATTCCAATTGAACTTTTATAACATCATTTTATCCAACTCCTCTTTTAATTACTTAGTTAAGGCATATATCTATAGGAATAAAAGTCCTAACTTATTTCTTCGTGCTTCTTAAATTTTATACTCATCAAACTCATGCATCTATTTCTTTTAATTACTTAATTAAGGCATATATCTATTACTAGCAATTCTTCACACAATATATCCTTATTTTCATTTTTATTCCATCAAACATAACAAATATATTAAGAACTATAACTAATATCCTTAAGCATCATTTTCGGTTTTAACATACTCTTCTCATACAAATTCTTAGCTTCAATTTATTTATATATTCATACTCTAACATGCTTGAATCATAGATTTTCATCCTTAAAATAATCATACAAATCATATATCAACTTTTAAAATTTACTATTCATCATCTTCCTCAAGTAGCCTTATTCATAACGTGCATATTTCTTCCATTAAATCATCAAATCATGCTTAGATATCATCATCCATATCAACTAGATCATAAAATCGATAAAAGCATGTAAACCCTAATTCTTCATAAATTTTCAATTTCTACCTAGGATTTTTAATTCATGGATTCTTCTTCATCATGTCATCATAATATCATCTTCATTACATGCATATACTCATATCATCAAGATCATAATTTAAAACATGAAATTACTCCATAACTCTAGCATGCGATTTTAACATACATGCATGCATAACTTGAATTCCTTCCATTCTTTCATAACAAATATATAGCATGCAAGATCATAGATTCAAAACTTGAAAATCTAAGCTTAGAACACCATGCATATAGAGCATAAAATTTCGAAGCTCTTAAGGGTGTAAAAAGACATGAAAATCGAGATGAAAAACCTTGTTTCTTTCTTGCTCGATTATGCTAGACTCTATTTCACGCAACTCTAGCTCCTTCCTTAAGCTTGAAATGAAGAGAAAATGAAGACTTAAGGGCTGCTGCAGATCGGCAGATTTGGGAGAAAATGGAGGAAGATTGCCGATGGAAATGAGGGAGAAAGAGAGAGACTTGTGTGTTTATGTGTTGGGATGATATTGAGGATCTCTTAGGGGGTATTCATAGGTGCAAAATGAGAGAGAGAGCCGTGTGATTCAAGCAATGAGTGAGGATAAGAGAGAGTGACTTCACATTCCATCTTGAGAGTAGGCTAGTTTAGTGAGAGTGGGGAAAGTGAGAGTGAGATAGGAGAAATGAAGGAATTTAAACATGTGGGAAATGTATGTGAGGGCCGACATGTATATAAGAGAGAGGTGAGATAGTTCTAGGTTTATCTAGGTAGTTTTTATCTGGTAGAAATCCCCGAAAGAAAAGATTTTACGGTATAAAATATCTCCTTTAAAAATATCTATCTCTCTTATCTTAAAAATTATCCGCAACATCTTCCCGACATCCAAATTCACCCTACTTCGTTTCAAAGTTCATAAAATAATTCATAGATTCGGAAAACCTAAGTTTCGAGTCAAAATTTCAAGAAACAAAGAAAACGGGAAATTTTACTATTCATATTCATCAACTCAACTTATAAAGCTTATAACTTAAAATGTAGACTTCGGATTTCACCCTAATCTTCACCATTAGTCATAAAATAATTTCTAGATTCAAAAGAGCCCTACTTTTATATATGAATTCCGAATAACGAAGAATGCCGTAAAAGTTACTATTCACATAAGCACTCTTTTTAATTAAACTCGACTCAAATGATCTCGAAAATTTCTCCAACTCGCTTCATTGATCTTAAAATAAATTTTAGAGTCTAATGACACTAATTAAACTAAATTCGGAGCTCATTGATCGGGATCGACTTTTTGGTCAAACTTACTATTTATCGTAAAAGTCAACTGTCTCGGAAAATTCCGAAGTTCAAACTCATACTCAATCTCACATTCTTGAACTCCTATAACTCATCATATCTTCATTTCGAGTTTCCGAAACGAGAGAAATTATGTTTTTACCCTTAGGGGTATTTTGGTAATTTTACGAGAATATTTATTCTTGGAAATTTTTATCACACACATTCACATATAATAACATTTAGGAAGCACTTAAACACACATAATCATATTGAAGACGATTAATTATGCTTAGAAAAATCGGGTTGTTACATTCGTGGACGGAGGGGGTATTACTTTTCTTCAAGTAATAATTGTCGTGATGAAAAGTAATTATCGATATAAAGAAAGGTAATGTTTTACAATCATTACTTTTTTTAACAACAATGATTATTTTAATTCACGACAACTTGTACCTTTTAGTAATTCGGTAAATAATTATTATTGTGATGAAAAGTAACTATGATATTAAGAAGGTAATGTTTCACTATCATTACTTTTCTTAACAACAATGTTTATTTTTATTTATGACAACTTGTACTTTTAGAAATTCGTTTAAGTAATTATTGTTCTTGTAACACCCCGCTTTTACGTATACGCTTAAAAATAAAAGTTAGATCTTTCTTAGTCCAAAATATTTTTGTTTTCATGGGGCAGTTTAATTAGTAAAAGTAATAGTGAAGACTAAAAACAATTTATATAAGCTAATAGTTATTTTTTTTTAGATTTCTTGTGTAGGATTTAATATTTATGCCAAATTAATATTTTAGAAGAGTGAATAAATTATTAGTTTTTCTTTGTTCTTAGGGAGTAGGTAGGACGAATTAAAGGGACTTAAAGAATTTTGTTTATCATTTGTAGTTATAAAGTAAATACATCCCTAAGATAAAAGAGATTAAATAATTAGAATTATACTCTATCAAAGTATCGTCCATGTGATCATGTATAAATAGGATTCTTTTAATTATTAAAGTAATCAAATTCTATCTTTTATTTCAAAATAAAAGTTTATATTGTTTCTACAGATAAAACTTTGCATGTTTTATATATTTTTTTTCTTTATCGTGAAGGGATTAACTTTGATCCGAGAATTCCTTATATTTTAATTGTTTTATGATAGCTTATGAAATGTGTAGATTCACGTTTGTGCATATGATGAGTAAGGCAAATATATTAAATTATTCTATAATCCTCCTTACCTAGCCTTATCTCTTATTCTGTCGTCCAAATCTTTAAGGTTATGAATTATGATATAAAATTAATAATTATCTAATTACCTGCCCAATACTAGTTTAAATAGGGGGTAGATTGCGGTTTAGAGCATTCCACAATATTGATCAAAGCAATTATAAGAGTTGAGAAAGGTACTGACAAGAAGTTTAGGAATCATCAAGTTTTGGTTAGATAAATTACTGACAAGAAGTTTAGGAATCATCAAGTTTTGGTTAGATAAATTTAAGGTGAGGGAACTTATGCATGTTGATTAATTATCTATGTATATTTTTATGTGTTTATATTTCATGTTTGATTAATATGTGTTCATGTTTAAGTTAAAGGGATACAGCCCTGGTTATATGTTTACGTTAAAGGGATACAGCCTACGTTAAAGGGATACAGTCCTATACGTATATTCAAGTTAAAGGGATACATCCCTACATGTTTACGTTAAAGGGATACAGCCCTACGCGTACAAGTAAAAGGGATACAACCCTATACTTTCAAGTTACATGTTTATGATGATATGATTTATTTACCTGTTCAAATATATATGGATAATTGCATGTTTTCTCACTGGGTGTATTTCGATATACTCACTCCTTTACAGATTTTTCTCTTTCAGTGTTTGGAGCCGAAGCAGACGTAGAGGCCAAGAATGACTAGGGAGAATTCAAGGATTTTTAATTAGTGTTTTGTTTTTGTTTTTTTTTTAAAAATAATAGGATTCGAATTATCGATTTGTTTCTTTGAGATTATTTGTTCAAACGTAGCTACGTTTTAAGTTATGTACGTTACTTCGCTTAATTCATTAGGAATTTGCTTTATTGCCAAAGATTAATTTTATGCCAAGGACATGACAATTGTTTACACAAACTTAAGTATGGGAATCTTTTTGGTTGACTGCTTTGTTCGTATACTTTCTGGCATGAACGTGAATAAGTTGGAATTAAATTTCATCGTCTGGAAGTGGTAGGATTTTCATCAGACTTATATAGACCATTATTTAAATATGTCTTGTTTGTTAGAATTAGAATCATAAGTTACGAATTATTGTTATTTTAGTTTTTAGTTTTTAGTTTTGTAGTGTTAATTTAGTGAATTGTGTAGACGTAAGACATGTGACCTTAAAATATATAAAAGCATGTTAGAGAATTGTGCGGTTAAGTTTGTCTTTAATTCAACATCTGATTTATAAAATAGCTTCTCAATATATATATATATAGGGTGTGTATCTGGTGAGAATCACCCTTTATATGAGAAATAGGAACTAATTCTAACCACTCATTTATAAGAAATGTGTGGCTATAATTAAATCTAAAAAAATAATATAGATTAAAAAAACAAAGAAGGAAGGCTATTTTAGGAATTAGAAATTCACCCCCATTTCTTATACATTCACGTCTCTCTCTCTCTCATCGCTATGGATGCTGCAGTTACTACCATTGCCTATGCCTCAGCGTCGGCGGCTGGAGGAGTTCCGGAATCGACGCCGGCGAGTATGCGCGCTAGCTGATGAGAAACACCGCCAAATTCGTCGAGAATAGCCCCCCGCCGCCGTCGACCCCAAGTCGGTCCTCTCCGACGCCTTTGCGAAGACAGATAAGCTCGGCTCCTCCACCTCCTGCATCATCTCGCTCGCCGCGGACCGCCTCCGCGGTGTAGGTGTACCAATTCAACTTTCCTTACCAGCTCGGGCTGGAGTCGCCGGACTGCCTGAAGTTAGCGGTGGAGATTATATCATAAAATTGCATATGATTACCATTCTACAGTAATTCTTATAAAATTTATTTATAATACTTGACCAATTTGGTGTCCCGCATGGATATATTAAATTATGCATTGTGGATATATTAAAATTTATGACACCAGTATTGAAATTCTTGGTGGTGGTGGTCGGCCGGAGGATTTGGGTGTGGCGGTGGGGAAGACAGTGGGGCAAAAGAACAAAATTTATTAAATTTGTAACTATTGTGAAATTTATTATATTAAATATATATAATCTGATGCACAAATATTATATATCTAATGCATTAATTATAGTAATCAGTCCTTTATTATTTTGTGCATTTACAGAATCATATTGATGCATCACGTAAGTTGTGTTAATGCACTATGAAATTGTTCACAGAACATCAAATAATAAATACGAAAATAATGTACGTAATGCATTAATTATGTATCATATACGAATATGAATACGGATACGATATACGCAATACATTAATTGTATAAGTACACATTTTTATAAATTTTATTTGTTCTTTATAAACAATATGCATTTATGCATCACTTTGCAGTATTTTATGCATCACGATTTTGCACGGCATAAGTGGCGAAAATTACTATTCTAACCCTACTTAAGTAAAAGATACGGGATTGACCAAAAAAAGCGGGTTTGACCAGCTAATTATGAAATTAAATCATATCCATTGATCTTATAGGATGTGTGGCTAAGATTGGTTCCTATATGATCCTATCCCTATATATATATATATATATATATATATATATATATATTTATATTATGTGTTATTTATGGGGTGAAATAATTAACTCTATGAACTTATGTTATTTAGTTGAGGGAACTTGATAAAATTCAATAAGGATTAGTGAGTTGAATTGCATGTTCTAATTTCCGCTGCATTATTTTCTTGGTAAAATGTGGTTATAGTTTTGTTTAGAAAAACGGGTGTTACAGTTCTAATGAAAAGTAATTATGATATCAAGAAAGGTAATGTTTCACAATCATTACTTTTGTTAACGACAATGTTTACTTTTATTTACGACAACTTGTACTTTTAGTTATTTGGTCAACTAATTATTGTCATGACGAAAAATAATTATTGGTATGAACAAAAATAATTATTTGGGTGATGTTTTTGTAAAATTTATTTTTGAATTATTATTATTACTGTCTTTAAGTGGAATTATAAATTAAATAATTAAAAAAATGGATGGATACATATCCTACTTTAATATATTATTCAAAATAAAATTTACTAATAAATTTAAATAAAACAAGAAATAGAAAAAAAATACCAAAAAAATTAATTACAAAACAATAAAAAACTAAAACAGAAGTGGTGTTGCTAATAGGTGAGGGTGTTAACGTTGGGTTACACAGCCTCATACATTTTTGTTTTACACAATGAATGTATTTATAGTTTAGAAGCTGCTGCTTTTCTTTTTTTTTCTTTTTCTTTTTTAAATTTGAGCATGGGTCAAAAACCCGACCCCATCGTTTCCAGCCAAACCAGTTACACTGAGCGCAACTAGTTGCACGCAAGTCCAACCCATCATCAAAGTGAAGTCACCCTGTTAATCATAGTGTTGTATCTCTTGGTGTCCAAAAACAGTCGAGTAAAGATAAAGAAACAGATCACAGATGTCCCTCAACACAACCTTAAGCCAAGAGCAGCATAGGTCGACGAGAGCCTCACTTACATATGAAATAGAATATATACACAAGTAAAGAATAGTCCTTTTTATCCAATCTTCTGCAGATTCTAAGGCCATCTTCTTGATCGCCTTCAGCACCAACATCACCATCACAGACCTGTTAGAGGGAATTTTCAAAATGAATATGACCAAATGCGTATCAATTTCAGCTTAAAACGAGGAACCATGGATGAGTACCATATGTGTGACAGAATCTGCACAACGAGAAACGATAAGAGCAAACACGATAACAGAACAACGATGCCTTTCTTCAACAGATTACCCGAATGCCATCCATTTGTGTCCTGCACTTGTATTGCAAGAGAAGTGGTTACGCATTGTTAAGGACTGTCGTTACATGTTATGACCCCAACAAAGTGTGATATCTAAGTCTAACATTGCTACTTTCAGTCATCATTATTAGTAATTGTTAGAAATTATTAAGGGAGAAGAGAATAATGCAGTCGAATGAATGATTTCAAAACTACGACGAAAGGATGGTTGCAAGACATGCAAGCGTGAAGCATATGACCATAGGTCCATAGTAACAAGTATGAGAATGTTTTAAATTTCTCCTTAATAGGATGAAATGGTACAACCTAAAATCTTGCCAATTATCTGTATCACTAAGCACTTATCCTTCTGCATTTCTGTTTACTTTATTTTGATAGATTAATATCATGAAAAGTTTGCGTTCATTTGTCATTTTTCCCATTATCAATTAACTCCCTTTTTTTCAAGAAAAGAATAACGAAAAAAGAAACCAGTGGAACATAAACTGGCTAACATAGATCTCATATGTTTCAAGCAATTCATAACATGTTGAGAAAACCTTATATCTATGAGTGCCAAGGCATTGTTCCACATTTTCTCTTTTTCATGGCATTAAATTTAAATCAATTATTAATTTGATTTGTTTTCTTTTTATTGGATCACATTCCTACTATATCAGAATCTTGCAAAAATGCATCTGCCCCTCCTCCTGCCCAAAAAAAAAAAAAAAAAAAAAAAAAAAAAATCTATGAAATTTTCTCATCCATAAGAACTTAATAGCTCCAAGGACTTGGAAATCAATGAATATGAAAATGCAACAACCGAAAGGCGGAATAGATACACTCAATAAGGAGGAAATGGTATCAGATAAAAAACCAACCCGGATATAGTTCACATTCATATCTTGCTGAGGCAAGGGGAAAATGTACACCACTCTCAATTTGCAAACATCTACCATGTCTCTTTGTTGAATGAACTACAAACCAAAAAAGATTTCAATTAGAAGTGTTGATCAATAATCACCCAAAGGAAGTTTATTGCCAGATAATGACAACCATTATCACCTTGCATTTAGGAAAGTAGTAGTATTTGTAAACAGATATCAATAGATACATCAGTTGCTCTTTTCAGCTTTGCTTATTCTAAACCCAAAATCCCATTCATATAGATATATACAAATGTCTTTATATATATAGCTCACTAGCTAAAGTAAAATGAATACAAACTTTAACTGGCAATATAGATTCAAAATAATATGATTACCTGTCTCTGAATGCTTTCTGGAGGGTCATCAGGATTCACTACAAGGCTCTCAATACTAAATCTATCTCTTTGTCGCTCACTGGGTGAAGCCTCAACTTGACCAAACATAGTTACTGCAGGACCATCCATATAAACTTGAGATTTTTTACAACTTCTCTAAACGAAAAAAACAATCGCAGAAGTAGTCTTAAGATTTAAGATATGCAATTTAAAAAAATACAAACATCAAGAAGAAAATTGAAGATGATAACCAATTTGGGGGGTTAACGCAACGCAGACTCTGGTAATAAGGTCCAGAAAGTGATTTATGCATCTATAAAGTTGTTGTGATTTACTTCAACTTACACATGTTACCAAGTAGCATAGGTTCTTGAAAATCATATTTAGTTCTTATTTTCAAGGGTATTCATAACATTCTTCCAAACTAATAATCAACTTAATCCATCAACCACTTATATATAGCAAAATGAAACAAAACCCTTTATTTTTGGTTCACCTGACAAAGCATATATGTGGAATAATAATTAGACAGACCAATCGAGCTTATATGCGCTTAAAAACGACTCAAACCAATTTTCAATTAACGATTTTATTAGAAGAAACAACTCAAAGTAGACCTTATTTACTTATTATCAATATAAAATCAAGTTCAAAACAACATTTATATCATGTCATCGCAGCTACAAATCAAAAAGCTGATTATAAAGAAGCAAGTTGAGCACCTCTAACTTGACAACTCGAGCCAGGGGCAATTTTGCTGCGAGGGGGTGTAGCCGTGAACCTATTCGGATCTGAGGTCATAACCTGCACGCAAAGAATCATACAATCTAGTAAAATATACAAACATAGATGCAAGACCAATATCGACAATACACAAGCTAGAAGCTAGTTACCTTAAAAGCAACATGCTCTCTCGAGTTATTAATCACTTGAATTGTACAAGATGTTGGCCTGCCCTTTTCAACTATTAAATGCAAAAAAACATAACAAAACAAAACATAACATAAAGAAGAAGAAGAAGAAGAAGAAGAAGAAGAAGAAGAAGAAGAAGAAGAAGAAGAAGAAGAAATAATCCGATGAGTTGAAACATTAATTTCCTCAAAAGAGAAAACCCTAACAAAATCAATAAGTGCTTGACATGCATATAAAATGGAAACTGACCAGGAAAAGCTAAGTGATGAGGTTCGATAAGGACAAGTGGTTGCCTGCGCATTTTTTGAGAAACGCTCTCAGCAGAAGCAGCGTATGAACATCGATAACCATATCGAATTCACATAAAAAAGCAACAAAAACCCCTCTATAATTGGGGTTTGACTTTGAAAAACAAAGAAATGTTGGGCGTAATACAGAAGACATTGAAATGGTAAAAGAAAGAGAATTGAACTGGTGTGGTGCTTATAAATTAATCTATACCGGAAATTGAGGAAGGGCAAGTTGCATTGAAATGAATGGCGAGCGAATGAGAGAGAAGTGTAATTCTGGTGAAGGTTTGAATATTTAGAGTACCAAGTGCAGGCATTGTAATAATTCTCCATGTTGAAGTTAGAATATAAGTTCAATGCTCTATAGTCTCTATTTGCACAATTTGACAACATATTAAAATATAATGTTTATTTATTCAAGAACATATAGATTAGTAATATTATAAACAAATATCATTTGATATTTTAATGTTGTTATATTAATTTTTTTACTGTACTTATTTCACATTTTATTTAATTTTAAGTATTTAATATATCAAAAAATTCTGATAAAAATTATAAAAATATTACTCCCTTCAACCCACTCATATTGTCATCATTTCCTTATTTAGGTGTCTCGCTGATATTGTCATATTCCAAATAAGGAAAGTTTTAACCCTTCAAAATCCTTCAAAAGTGATGGAACCTACTTCCTTTCTATCTTTTTACCCTTATTTTAATCACCGTGCCGAACAGTAACATGACAATTTCAGTGGGTCGGAGAGAGAAAATTCATATCACTTAAACAAGGATAAAAATATCACTTTAATTTATTCTTTTAACTGTATTCGTATTTGTATGTTTTATATAAAGTGTATGCAATCAACATTAATATTTGATGAAATTAATATTATTTTAAGATAATTATCATTTAATTTAGTTCAAAAATTCATATTTAATTATCTTAATGTATATTAAATATTGAAATATATATATATAGAGTATATATTGTCGGATATGACTTCTAAAATAATGTACATGATACTTCATTTTAGAGTGTAGATCTTGAAATGTAAAATAGAGTTTATTATTTGAGACGACCTTATAAATAAAAAATGCAAATAAATGATGTGGTAGGGCGTCAACAAGGAAAAGTATTCGGCTTGCTAGCTTGTATAACTTATATTTCTATATTATAATAAATAACAATTTGTGGTAGGTGTCGAATTTAAAATTTAGAATGTTCGCTTAGACTTAGAATAAGTTAAGAGTCTCGGAGTAATCAGCTAGTAAATATAATTTGAGCTTGAGTTGATGAATGAACCAAGCTTGAACATGCATGTTAATATTAGTTCAGGTCGACTTCGGCTCGCCAAGAATTTCAATAATGTGTTATTTAGCTCGGCACTTCAAATTAGGGTGATCTCACATTTCCCTAAAGTTCGACTGTTTGGTCTAGAAATATATATATATACTTCAGCGGTGTACATAATATTCTCCTTAACTAATACTCCCTCCAACTGTGAGAGTAAAATATTCAATCACCATTGGCCTTGTGATTGAGAGCTATTCCCAATATATAATGAAATAGAACTGTGATACAAGGAAAGTAAATAACAGAAAATATTTACAAAGATGTACATATAATTTCCTATTCTCTCTTATCCTTATCACCAACCCCCAAAATTATGCATAGTTTTGGGTGCAAAGATTTTCAGAAAATCCTGAAAAGTGAAATGTAAGTGGAGAAAAGGTAAATATAAGTGGAGATACGGTACCACATTATAAGGTTATAAGTGGAAGAGTAATTTCCTAAAATGAAATATGCATAATTTTTGGGGACAAACGAAAAAAGAAAATTATGCATAAATTTGGGGGTCGGAGGAGGAGTTAATAAATTAGGGTGATCTCACATGCATTTCCCTAAAGTTCGACTCTTTGATCTAAAAATATACTCCCTCCGTTCACAAGTAAATGTCCAGTTTGCTACAGTACACGTGTTCGCAAGTAAATCTCCAGTCTACCTTTTCGTACAACACCACCCTCTTTAATTTACTTTACAAAAAATACTACTCTTTGTCATTTAGGACTCCACCTCATATCAACTTTATTTCTACCTTTTTATCATCCCAACAACTTTATTCTTACTTTTTGGTCAATACCACCTCTTTTTTGTCATTAATACTGTTTTTTTGTCATTATCTTACTATCCCTACATCCTAACTTTTACCCCACTAACTTTCACTTTATCAGCTTTCTTAAACTCCGTATCCAACACAAAGTGGACATTTACTTGTGAACGGAGGGAGTACTATATACTTCAGCCCTCACCAGATCACCACTGCCTCGTTTACGATTATCGATCATTGGTGTACATAATATTCTCCTAAACTAATATACTCCCTCCGTAATTCTATAAAAACCCTGTTTCACATTTCCCCACCTTAATTTTATAAAAGCCCTGTTTTGACTTTTAGATAATTATACCCTTATTTCTCTACCAAATAACTATCCTTTGCCATTTGGGCCCCACATTCTAACAATTAAATCTAACCCACTAATTTTACTAACCAATTTAATTAACCTAACTCTAATTAATTGGATTTGGGCACCATTTGGCAACCCAAATCCAATTCACTCGATCCACTCTAGTCCAAGTGTTATTCTCTCTCTCTCGATCCATTTTGTCTGCTCTTCACTCTATTCTCCAAACCCTAGACGACACTGTATCATCTCTCTCTCTCTCTCTCTCTCTCTCTCTCTCTCTCTCTCTCGATCCATCTCTCCATACATTTCTCTGTCGATCCACACCTCTCTTTCATCATGAATCATGATGATTCCCCTTCAGATGTGTTCGATTCGACCGATGATGAATGGTCCGATGAGAATGAAAATCTTAGATCTAGTGCTGCCCGCGTTCGATATTTTGCGAGGCTGTAGAGATCTGCAGATTTCCGGTGCTCCGCGCTGGAGAAGAGGGCTGCCAGGCCCTTCTACGACGCCACACCGTCGTGTTTGGCGCCGAAACATCTACTTGTCGCTTCTGTAAACCCCGAATGGGAATTGGAGGCATCTTGCTTCGAGTATGTGCTTGAATCCATTCCGACGGAGGGAGAGTATTCAACTCCACCATCTCTCGCGGTGCCGGAAATTTCTACGACGCCGCCCTTGTCTGCAGATGAAAGGGGCTCGATGCCGGAATATTCTGAGACACCACTGGCTTATCTGACTACGGAGGAGTTAATCATGCATTTTCTATGTGAGTGTGCAAAGTTGGCTGCGAAAATGAAAGAACTCCTGGCTTGGGCTTCTCAAAACTTAAACTAGGTGATTCTGTTCTTAATTTTATGTTAATGTTGTGGGGGTGGCTGGTGATGCCTTCTATAATTTATGTTTCTTGCTGTGGGGGTGGCTGGTGATGCCTTTGGTTGGTTGTGATGCCTCACTGTGATGAATTATGAATTCTGTGACTGATTAATTTTGATGAATTATGATGAATCATGTTGCCTATGCTGCTGAAATGTTGAATTCACATGAATTCTGATCCTAGATGTTGCCTTTGTTGCCATCTGCATCTCATCAGTTTGCTCCATGTTATTAATTGCACTTATATGATGCATTTTATGATGAATTCATGATGAGTCAGGTTGCCTATGCTGCTGAAATAATGAATTCACATGAATTTTGATCCTAGATGTTGCCTTTGTTGCCTTTTGCATCTCATCAGTTTGCTCCGTGCGATTAATTGCACTTATATGATGCATTTTATGATGAATTCATGATGAGTCAGGTTGCCTATGCTGCTGAAATGATGAATTCACATGAATTCTGATCCTAGATGTTGCCTTTGTTGCCTTCTGCATCTCATCAGTTTGCTCTCTTTGATTAATTGCACTTATGAGACTACAGGTTCAATACATGAGACAATTTACATTCCAAACAACAAAAAAGACTAGGTTTATACCTGTTGTTTGTCCCTGTAAATCCCTACCAAAAAAGTCTGCATTCACTACTCCTTCATGTATTCACTACTCTGTTTCCTCTAATGCCACGTCCCCCATTCCTTCTATTATGTTATCCATGTTGTGGAAAGTCTGATGTTCAATCTCATGAAGTGATAGATACTCAAATGCTTCCTTTACTGCATCAACCTCAATGTCAAGTGAATCTGGTAGTGTTCCTTGCATCTTCCATGCTTCCTTTCCCATATGTGGTGTGTTGTAGTCATTGCAGCCTCTTAATTTGATGATCTCTTTGTGACAACCTTGTAGAGCTAGGAAAATATCATTGAGCTTTTCACTTGGAAAAGCTTCAAATGCTTCCTTAACATTGTTGACCATACCTTCCACAGTAGTAGCATTCTTCTCATCCTTTAGAGTTTGAATAGCTCTAAAAAATCCCAAGTCATTTACATTACAGTCTGGTGAATTTGGTGGTTGATTGATCAATGTGATGTTGAATCCATGTGAGTGTGCTAGTGCTTGAAATTCTGGATCATCATTGCTGATGTGAGGCCTTGCATTATCCTGCTGTATGAATATATTTTTGCTTATGCCTTCTGGCCATGTTGCTATTATTGTTGGAACAAGCTGCATTGATATATGATGGGTGAAATTGTTTGCTAAACGATGATCATGCATAAAAATCTGATAGTATAGGCTAAATGATGATCATGCATAAAAATCTGATAGCATAGGGAAACTGATCACTTACCCAATTCAAGAATGCATTCTTCATGACAGGTTTTGTGATAGGTTTTGTGATCATTGTTCCTTTGGGCCTGTTCTTGCTATTTCTTGTTGCTGGTTGCTCATATGTGAATGGCCAAATACTAATTTTACCATCAAAAATCTCATTGCCATCAGAATCTTTGATTGGCCTTCCAACAGCACATAAGAACATCACCTTGAGTATGTGTTGCTTGCTTTTGCATGTTCTATATTGTGGTTTCTCACCATTCACTACATAGTATCTTTGTGTAGTTTGTGTCATGTTGAACCACTTCTCATCAACATGAATTATATTGTACATTGGCTGGAATGAAATTCTACCATTGCTGCTGATGCAACTAAGCATGCTTAGGCTCCATTTGAGCCTAGCAAGCTTATTTGCAGGGGTTAGAAAGCTTTTCATTGCATTGGTATGAGCTTTTACCTTTTTCTCTTTAAGCAGCCTCTGAACAACATAGGTACTGACTCCAGTATTTAATGCAAACTTCCTAATGCTTGATCTCTGCAAAACTGATAAGTTTTTCACCATTTCTTCATCAAGAACTTTCTTTGTGCCTTTCACTGATCCTTTTTTCATTGATTTTATATGCAGGGGCTGTCCTAGATGTTGCTGCAGTAGAGTTGCATTCCAGATTTTCCAAACTGTTTTGACATCAACACCAAACATCTTTGCTGCTTCTTTTTTGGCTCCATATTTGAGCTTCAAGTTGTTGTTGTTTTGAAGAAGATAGGAGGCTAGATTATTCCTTTGTATCTCTGTCAGATTATGCTTATGCATGTTGGGTTCAAGCATTTTTTTTAATGAAACTGTATTTATGGTGGAGAATTTTCGAACTTGGCAGAAGTGTAATCAATGTTGCAGGCAGTGAAGTGTGAGAGTATTTATGGGGGATAGATAGATTAGGTGACTTAGTTGAGGTTCAAATTTCCCTCCAAAGACTTTTGGCTTGTATTCTCTCTAAACTCAAGTTAATCAATAGAATTTCCTTCCTTATTTTGAAGTTTGATCTTAATATCTTGTACAGTGATTAACTTTGTTTATTCAATCTGTTTTGTTATGTTTTTTTTTTACTCGATCCATTTTGCCTTAAGTGTTTATGAAAATCGAGTGTTTATGCCTTAAGTGTTTTTTTGCTCGATCCATTATACAGTGATGAATCTCGAAACAGTAAATAAAATGAAACTAACACTCAAGTGTTTATGCCTTAAGTAAACATCAAATGAATTCATTTTTTTTATACGCTTCGAATTTTTTTTTAACTAAGCATCAAATAAAATCAAGTGTTAATGCTTAATTTTTTGTTGAAACTAACAGTCAAGTGTTGATGAATGCCTTATTTATTTCATTTTTTTAACAGCAAATATATTGCTTTATTCATCAATCAAAAAACAACAACAAAGCACATTGCCTTAACTTAGAATTAAACTTAGTCGAGCATATTGACTTAATTAAGAATGATGTTGGAAACAAATCACCATGCTTTAATTAAATATAAAATGAATTCAAATTAGGAGATGCATATTGGAAAATTATTTAAACTTAGGGAAATTATTTAATTAAATATAAAATGAATTAATATAACGTGCCTTAATAAAAAAAAAATGAAACTAACTCATTAGTTTTGATATATCCACACTCTTCTTTTAAATTGCCACAACCACACCTACTTTATTAACAAACTAACAACTCCATTAATAATACCCCTACTCTCTAACTTTTACCTCACTCATATACACTTTATCAGCTTTTTTTAATTTCCGTGCCTAGTCAAACTGGAGCTTTTATTGAATTACGGAGGAAGTAATTAATAAACTAAATGCAATAACCCTTTTATTTCTCGTTCACCTGAACAATGCATATATGCAGAATAATGATTAGACTTGGCCAATAACATTATAAGAAGCTCTAGGGTGTGTTCACTTATAAATATAAATGTATATATTTAAATGGAGGGATAATATTATAATGTATAAATTTATATTTCATTGTGGGGACCACAAGTTTTATATCTTGTTTGGTTGGAGAGATAATATACATACTTAAGGGGGGACCACAATGTTTATATCTTGTTTACTTGCGATTAAATTGTTGGATAAACGAGAAAATATTTAAAACGCATGGGATGTATAATGTTATACATCTATTTTGGAGGTATAAATTTATACTCTGGACAAGGAATGGGCTGCCCAAAACATTATTCCCTCTGCCCAAATTTTTCTTAAATCGAAACTAAACAAGATATAAGGAATTAAAATAATATTCCTCATTTTTCCTTGTTTTCACTCCAAGTTCACGCACCCCCTAGGGCGTGTTCACTTAAGAGTATAAATTTATACCTCTAAATGGAGGGATAATATTATGTTGTATAAATTGTGGGGACCACAAGTTTAATATCTTGTTTGATTGGAAGGATAATATACTTATTTATACTCTCAAGGGGTGACCACAATGCTTGTATCTTGTTCACTTGGGATTAAATTGATGGATAAAGGAAGAAATATCTTGACCACAATATACTTTCATTTTGGAGGTATAAATTTATAGTGCGGACAAGGTAAAAGGGGCTGCCCGAAAGTTTATACCTCCTTCCCGAATTTTTCTTAAATCACAACCAAACAAGATTTAAGGGAGTAAAATAATATTATACCTTATTTTACCTCAAAGTGAACACACCCTAACAATTTAAATAAAGAAAGTGAGCCAGGATTAATGTTAAAAATGCTTGATCAACAAAGCTTCATCCCAATAAGTGACACCCATTACGTTACGAATACCTTGCGCGAAAACGACTTACCTTACGTTTCAATTCACTATTTTGTTTGAGGAAAAAAACATGCAAGAAACATTCATATCATGTTATCTGATCTGCTACAAATCCAGAAACTGGTTATAGAGAAGCTAGTGAATTCTTTCGAGAGCACCTTTCACTTCACAAGTCGAGCGAGGGTTAATTATTATGCGATGGGGTTCAGCCGTCAAAACGCAAATTAACGAGGGCAGGCCGGTACAATTTAGTTAGGACTTTAAATGAAACGAGCTACTCATGAATTACATGGATTTCGATTCGATAAAAGTTCATTCAAAATCATTAGCTAGACAAGCCAAATTTGAAGAGCTTGACTTCGACTTGTTGGTCAAGTGATACTTTTTTTTTTTTTTGAAGAATTTGTCAAGGGTTACTTAAAATATATAATTATAAATTGTATACAATATATTTCTATTTTATAGTAAATAATAAACGTTAATAGTTTTTAGTAAATTTATTACTCCATCCGTCCCCCATTAGTATGGTGCGGGGGCTGTGCACAAGTTTTAAGAAAAAATAGATAAATATGTGGTAGGGATAGTTTAAGTGGAGGAAGGGGCCCACTTATAATGTGTTGTTAATTGTTTAGTGGATGAAAAAACTTTATTAGAGTAAATATATTGAACTTTTAAGGGTAAAAAGGTAAAAGACCTGTCTTAAAATGGAAACACCATACTAACCAGGGACGGCTAAAAAAGGAAAGTAACCATACTAACCTAGGACGGAAATTGGTAATATTTTAAAAACGGAAATTTACATTTTGGAAGCTCGTTTCGAATAAGCTCACGACGAGTCTCCAAGCAACAAATACATAAAATTCAGCTCGAGTCGATGATGAATAAACCAAGCTTGAACATGCATGCTAGTATTTGGTTTTGGTTCGAGTTCGGCTCCTCAAGAATTTCGATAATATATATTTATATTTACGCAAAAACTTGCGTACATGCGATTGTACCCATTAGACGGATCGAACTGACTCGCGCAACCCGCACATTTTTTTTTTAAACTATGAGCTGTACTTTATATATATCAATGTTATCGGCAAGATAGGGGCTGCTAGCCCAGTCTCCACCACCTATTCAATAGTCCTGGGTTCGAATCCCATATCTAGCCAACAAGTTATTCTTCTTTTTGCTCCTCTTTTTGGTTTTCTTTTTCCTTCTCTTTATTTTTCTTTTTCCTCCTCCTTTTCGTTTCCTTTTTCCTTCTCTTTTTTATTTGCAATCTCCTTTTTTTTATTTCCTTTTTCCTTCTCTTTTTTATTTGCAATAAGAGATTTATTGAGAAACTTTAAATATATATCCTAATAACAGTGCAATACTATCATATATTATGTGTTCTACTATCTGTTTTGTTTATTTTTTTTAATTTTTTAAAAATTATTCTAATAATATTTGTTAATACAATGAATATTACTTTTTAATATTTTTCGTCTCTTTTTTTAATTATATTTCTTTTTTCTTTTTCACTTCTTAAAAATAATATTCATATTTTACAAATTCTCGTGAATAACAATAAACATTATCGTGAAGAAAAGTAATATTTTGAAATATTACATTTTTTCATATCAATAATTATTTTTCATTTTTACCAAAAAAAATGATTATTTTTCATTACAATAATTACTGATGGTCCCGATACGAGTTACTGGTGTATGGGAGGGGGAATACACCAGTTAGGATTTTTCAACTTTGAAAACTTAACCCCCGAAAAACTTCAACTGAGTAAAGATAGTCTCAGCTGGAATCACAACTGAGTAAGAGAACTCAGCTGTGAGAGTGGTGCCGTGCGGAATGTGGTGGAAATAATACTCGTAAAATAACTCACGCTCTTGTGCAAGGTTGGTCAAAAACCAAAACAGTTGATATGTAAAGATGCAGTTTGTATGCCGGTTAGTTTGGTCAGTTGAAAATGCAATAAGTAACTCAACAGAAATAAACACAGACACACAGGAGTTACGTGGTTCGGAGAGAACTCCTACGTCCACGGGGAGATGTGAGTCCACACACCTCAGTCCAAGTTCTTCTAGACAGTTCTACACAGCTTACGCGGGCTGTGCAACCGTTGCAATAAGTTTACGGGTACTTATCAACCTTTACAGTTAAGTTTACGGGTACTTAACACCCTATGTCAAGTTTGCGGGTACTTGACAACCTAACTACTCAATTACAGGAAGAGTAAGATCCTAACAAACACTTTTTAGGGTGTGTATGTGGGTGGGTTTTCCAACTACAGCTCGAACACGAATGTGAGCTGGATTTATGGCTTGAACGAATGAACACTCAAACTAAGATCTAAGACAGATTATAATTCTATGAACCCTCAGCTACTAATGTTCTACCACTCGGAACTCTCAGTTGCTGATGCTCTTAGAATATGATTTTGCAGATTTTCTTTGCTCTTGTTTCTCTTGTGGGTGCACTTCTAATTTTCTCTCTGTCTTGTATCTTTGTCGAATGAATGGATGCCTCTATTTATAGGCGGAGAGTATCAACTAGCCGTTGGAGAAGCTGTTGATCTCTGTTCTTTGATAGTGAAGGCTTGTCTCTCATTTCTGCAGACTTTCCCAATATGGCATCTGTGCTCTTCTGCTTTCCATCTGAGACAACCTTGTGTTGGGCCAAATGAGGTAATGACTGAACGGTCAAACCTTCACGTGACTTCCTTTTTGAATTTCAAATTCGAACCTTTCTGACATTCAACCTTGGTTAGTCGGTTGAAAATCTTGATCTTCATCTGAGTGGTCTTCAGCTGATGTTCTGACTAAACCGTTGAACTCTCAGCTGACTTTGAACTTCATGTTGAGACTTTTTTATAACTTCCCACTTCTTGAAACATTCTCTTTATCGGATGGCATTCTATGGCTGATGTTCCAACTGAACAGTTGGCTTGAACTCCCAGTTGTCAAAAAGTATTCCCCTTTTTGGCATAACTTTCTCATCAGACAAAGTCTTGTAAGTGATGTTCCTCATCCGATCTTCCATCCGGGGTTGTATCCGAGTGTTGCCGTGTTGCCGTCTTCAGCTGGAGATCTGTAAAGATAAAATCTTAACATTGCTCAAACAGCGAGCCTAACTGCTAACATTAGGAACTGGCAACATCTACTCGGTTGGGGTCAGTTGGTTTTGGAATTCATCAAAACTTATACTAATAAATTTCTCAACAATTTCCCCTTTTTGATGATGCCAAAACCACTTACAACTTGAAACCGCTACTGATCTAAACCTTACTAACTGACCTAAAATCTCAGCTGAAATTCTAGACAGTCTATAAGACAAAACATCAAAGGGTTAGCACAGTTATAACATGGTATTTAAAAGACTGCGATTCATAGCTTGGACAATGAGATATTGTACGTCAAGTTGAATCGTATATATACTTGAAGTTTTCATTACAACTGATGATTACAAGGTTGAGTGCAAAGCAGTTAAAGATACATCAGTTGCTCGAAAACTACATTAGCTCAAAAATACTCTTGGCCGTACTTGCTGAAGATACGGTCAAAGATCTCTCTCTTTGCAGCTGACTCGATCCCAGTGTTAACACCATGTTCCTTGCATACTTGTCTCGCCTCAGCCATGATCGCATTTCTGTTAGGAGTACTTGTGCCTTTGCAGCTGGAACAGTGTTGGGATCGAGTTGGGCTTTCACCATGGCTCTTTGGAATTGCCTGAACATCCCAGGATCCCCAGATCTGAGCTCCCACAAGGCTTCCTTGAAGGCTTGCCTTGGGTCTTCAGTTGAGTAGACCTTCCTGTAGTAAAAATCATTAATGAACTCATGCTTGAACTGCTCCCAGTCATCGTTCCACTCAGCGTTTATCCACTTCTCAGTATGTGGGAACCGTGACTGGAGCGGGGCATTTTTCTGTAGCTGCTGAGTCTTCTTCCTAGCCTCAGCCTTCATCTGGTGTTTGTTTATTCTTCGGACGCTCCGGCTGGCTTTATTTCTATCGACATTCTTTTCAATTTTGGCCAGTTCCTTCTCGAACTTGGCCACCTTCTTGGCTTGATCTGCAGCGAACTTCTTGATCCAAGAGGGATTCAAGTAGTTCTCCTTGGACTCCCCCATAGCTTTTTTCAGCTTCGATGCAATCTTCAACTGAGATTCCGTCAAGATCGGCATCTAGCTCGGCTGTAAGCTCAGCTACGAGGTCTTGGGAGACTTCGAGTTCCTGCTCTTTTTGTTCAGACTCCTTCAGCTGAGATTCTTCTGCTCCTTCAGCTCGAGTTTCAGCTGGCCCTCCTTCCCTTGGTCCACTTTCTTCCCCCTGCTCTAGGTGAACACCTTTCCCTTGTCCAGCAATAGTTGTTGGCTCCTTCCCTTCCCCCTTTTTGGCATCATCCAAAAGAGTGGCAATTGAGCCATCCAGGGAGGTCAGCTTAGCTTCAGCTTGTTGAACTCGGGAGAAGAGTTCGTCCACAGCATCTTTCTCTTCAACCTTCTTCGCCAGCTCCAGGTCTTGGCGTTCTTGCTCAGCTTTCTTCAAGGCGGCAAAGGTTGCAGAGACATCTTTGTGAAGGGTGACGAACTCAGCTCCAAAATTTTCGAACTGAGACATCCACTCCTGGTCTTGTGTCTGCTGGGACTTTGCCAGATTGGATTCAGCAATAGACTTGAAGACGTTGAAGTCCGAGCTGAGTCCTTGTACTGCTCTCTTCAGTTCTTTGACATCCGAGCTGGTAGAAGTGGAGAGGCCTTCCAGCTTTTGCTGGAGGGAGGTGGAGAGTTGTTCCAGCTGATTCTTCAGAGATGCATTCTCTTCTATCAGCTGATTTATCTTGTCAGCTTGCTCTTCTTTGTTGTGCTCAATTTTGGACAACAGCTCATGCCTCAGCTGGTTGACCCTCTCAGTGATCAGCTCACAGATAGCATCGGTGGAGTGAGCTGGCTGATCAGAGGGTCCAAGCAGTTCTTGCTGTTGTGTCTGGGCTGTTGGGTCCACTACAACCATGGCTGTTCGGCTAGCCAGGTATTGTTTAATCTTTTCTTCTTCCCTCTTGGCAGCCTCGTCAGCTTCGTCTACATCCTCCATATGGTCGGCATTCTTGGCCAACATATGATCAAGAAATTGTACAGCTCCAGGATTGTTGCACAGTTCTCTGGTGTCTGTTCCTTCTACTGTACTCAGGTCCAAGCGTCGACGGAGCAAGGCCACCTTCTGGTTGTAGGCAACCTCGAGGTTCTGGTAGTCGAAGTACACCCTCAGATTGGATTCATCAATCTTCAGCCTGTCCCATCCGTGGATCCTCAGGGTTTCCTCCTTGACGTACCAGTAGCTGAAAATTACGCTGAACTGATAGAGTAGTTCAGTCCCGAACATGGCGAAGATGGACATCGAGCTTGCCTCTGGGAACATGCCTATTAGTTTGCGAAATCAGTAGTCCAACCTGCCTTCATATTCAGCCAGAATTGCCTGGCGGTTGGCTTCTTCATCAATTTGGGGAGGGTCTATATCGAAGGAGATGGGTTCAATGGTGTCATCAACGTTGGCCAAAGGAACGGTCTCAACGTGGCATCGAGCGTGAGGCTCAGAATTTCTAACTGAGGATCAGTTGAAAGAACTGAATTCTCTTTCGGGAGAGACTAGGCTGGCTCAATGGTTTCCTCAGACGCAGGTGGGATTACCTGGCTGGCATCAGCTCCAGTTGGTGGAGAGGGTGGACTGTCGTGGGACTCCTCAGATGAAGAAGAGTCATCTGAGGACGAGCTGGACTCCTCAACGCCGGTTTCCTTGCCTTCAACCATTGCATCCTGTGGACGGGGTTGAATAACAAACCCAGCTGGATCAACCGACTGGCTGGATTCGGTTGATTCCTTCTCCTCAGCTGTTTTCTCAGATGGTATCACCAACACTAGGCCCGTTCCACCCGGTTGGGCTGCTGGCTGGATGATTTTGATCCTGGGCGTTTTCTTGAGGGGTTCCACCTCTTCTTCTTCTTCTTCTTCCTCTTCTTCAGCCACTTCCTCCAGCTGGCGTTTTGCAGGTTTGGACCTTGATGGGCGGCGGACTGCTTGGGCCGTCTCCACAGCTGGCTTTGTGGCTCCCTTGGGAGTGTACACAGCTTCCACAACGTCCCTAGCCTTCTTGGCTGTTGGAAACAGCATCAGCTTGTTGAACGGAGGGTCCTTACTTCCTTCCCAAGTCAGCTTCTGACCCTTGGTTGCTCGGAGGATCAGGGCTGATATCTTGGTGCCGAAGTTGAGTGTTCCCTTAACACTCAACAGTTTCTCTTTGGACTCAGCTAGTGTCTCGGAGATCTTCAGTTTTTCTGCCCACAGCTGGCTTTCAAAATAGCTCAGCGAGTCTATCTTGTGCCTTTCTTCCAAGGCCTTCTGCTGCTTGAGCTTCGGTCTGCTGATATCTCTAAAGGCTCCTCTATATGCGAAGGCATACTTTGAGATTACATCAAACAAAAGTCGGTGCTCCAGCTTCAGTTTGGTCCTCTGCATACTCCCCTTCAATGGTTCGGGGACAATGAGGATAGTTTGCAGAAATGCATCTACATCCTTGTCGGTGAAGTTGCCCATCATGTCTATAGCCTCCCGATTTCTGGAGATGATCTTTCCCAATTCTTTAGACACCTCAATCTCAACAGCTGTTTCTTCCATTGATCGGGAGGTGCTGATTCGTTGCTTGCACGGAATGGTCGTGACAAGTCCGAGTTCAGCATCGTGTTGCAGATTCCGGTAGAAGTGGGCTACTTGCTTTCTGAGCAGCTTGGATGGAAAGAGAGTTGCCCAGTTGAACAGACTATGGTCGGAAAGAAGTTGTGCGACGGGAGCGATTTCCGGCGAGGTCAGAGCTTCCCTTGATAGAATTTGTTCGAAGTGAATCTTCGACAGCATCAAGTTGAAGGATTCCTGGAACGTGGCTGGTTCAGCAGAGACCATCTTCTTTGATGCCTTTGATTTAGGTGCCATTTCAGTGGAATATATATGCAAAGAAGAATGAAAGATGTTACTGAAAATGGTGAGACAAATTCGGAGAAGATGATGAATAGTTAATATTGATATGCACGAATTAGGGAAGGTAAGGATCACTTCCTGATTTGCCGCTTTATATAGGTTACCGCGTCATTTAAAATGGATGGCCGGGATTGAATGGCATCTATCCATCAACGGTTGAGATCTTGCGACGGTTGGGCGATTTTGACTGACGCTCCACGCGCGCGAGTGAGAAGGTGAAGAGATTAGTGTGTCAGCCCAGTCGCACTATAAAGTAAGGCTATAGGTGTTCAGCCAGACTTTACATTAAATGCGACCTGATGGCTTATTTAATTTAGCTGTCATGTTCAGGAATGTTTGAATTTATTTCAAACATTCTCATTTAATATCATAACATCTTCAGCCATAAATGATACCTGCCAGCTGATGTCTTGAATCAGCTGTGTTCATCAGTTGCGGCTTACCATCAGCTGACTCGAGTTTGTCTGTTCAGCTGACATCTGATGTCTTCAGTTGGCGCTCCGCATATGAGATTCCCCCTTCATCTGAGCTTCCCCCTCGGATGGATATCTGACTCTTCAGCTCGGCTGACTCCTCATCTGATGGATCCAACAGTCCAAGAAGATCACATAACATCTTGAACCGGGCTTCAGGTAGAGGTTTGGTGAAGATATCAGCTCTCTGAATTTCAGTTGGAATCTTCTCCATGGATATGTCCTTCTTTTCGATATGATTTCGGATGAAATGATGCCTGATATCAATGTGCTTTGTCCGAGAATGATGAACAGGATTCAAAGAGATAGCAATGGCACTTGAGCTATCGCAATGAATGGGAACCTGTCCAGTTGCAACTTCATAGTCTCTCAGCTGTTGCTTGAGCCATAATACTTGCATGCAACAACTTCCGGCAGCCATATACTCTGACTCGGTTGTAGAAGATGCAACACATGCTTGTTTCTTGGAGAACCATGAAACTAGCTTGCTTTCCATGAACTAACAGTATCCAGAAGTGGACTTCCTGTCCAATCGATCTCCGGCTAGATCCGCATCTGAGTATCCGGTCAGCTGGATATTGTCGTCAGTTGGATACCACAACCCAACATTGACAGTACCCTTCAGATACTTGATGATGTTCTTTGCTGCCAACATGTGAGCTTCCCTCGGTTGGACTTGAAACCGAGCACACACTCCAACCGCGTAGGATATGTCTGGCCGACTGGCGGTTAGATATAGCAGCGAACCGATGATCCCTCTATACTTGCTGGCATCCACTAGCTCTCCCTCAGCTCCGGGTTCAATCTTCCAGTTAGTATTCATTGGGATCCTTGTGGTTTTACTTGTTTGCAACCCGAACTTTGTGATGAGCTCCTTTGTATATTTTGACTGATTAATGAAAATTCCTTTCTCTGACTGCTTCACTTGGAGTCCAAGAAAGTAATTCATCTCGCCCATCATTGACATCTCGAACTTCTCCTTCATGAGATCTGAGAACTTCTTGCACAGTTCCTCCGACTTGAAACCGAATATGATGTCATCAACATAGATTTGCACAACAAGTATATCTTCTCCAACTTTGATGGTGAACAATTTTTATCAACTGAGCCTCGTTTGAATCCCGAGTCCAGTAGAAAACTACAAAGAGTGTCATACCAAGCTCTAGGTGCTTGCTTCAAGCCATAAATGGCTTTCTTCAACTTGTACACTCTTCCATCTCCAGTTTCAAAATCGGGTGGCTGTTCAACATAAACATCTTCCTTGATATCACCGTTGAGGAAGGCACATTTCACATCCATCTGATATACCTTGAACTTGTGATGTGCGGCATAGGCTAGAAATATTCGGATGGCTTCCAGCCTTGCAACTGGTGAGAAGGAATCTTCAAAGTCAATTCCTTCTTGTTGGCAATATCCCTGAGCTACCAATCTTGCCTTGTTCCTCACGATGTAACCAATAGAGTCTCTCTTGTTTTTGAAAATCCATTTAAGTCCAATAACCTTGACACCAGTTGGTCTCTCTACCAACTCCCAAACACAGTTTCGTAGAAATTCATTTAGCTCCTCTTGCATAGCTGTTGTCCAGTGAATACAGTTGAGAGCTTCCATGACATGCTTTGGCCCTGGCACATCAGCTACATAGCATGAAATCATGGCACAGTCTCCGAGTTGTTCAAATTCCGCGAAAACTGCCAACTCCTCAGAATAGGCACACTGGACATCCTCAGCTAAACTGGAAGTTGCAACTCGGCTCCTGGTTCGTACACCTTCGGTTGGATCCCCGATGATGTCATCCTTGGAATGATCTTCATACCATCTCTTGTTGCGTCTTCCATCTTCTTCCAACTGTGTTGGTTCAGAGATTTCAACTGTAGGAGAATCCTGAACTGTTGGAGTCTTCATAACTGGGGATTTGTCAGCTGTTGGATCTGGATCCTCAATATTGACAACATTTCGAACCGGGCTTGGTTGGGCTTTGGTTGCTGATGCAGTTGGAGTGACATCAGCTGGAGTTCCCCCTTGA
Source organism: Schizonepeta tenuifolia (assembly GCA_029490685.1). Classification (NCBI taxonomy): domain Eukaryota; kingdom Viridiplantae; phylum Streptophyta; class Magnoliopsida; order Lamiales; family Lamiaceae; genus Schizonepeta; species Schizonepeta tenuifolia. Next base: position 20,829,139 of record CM055960.1, on the reverse strand, counting down.
TTTGAGCTGGGGTCCTCAGCTACCGCTTGATGATCTTCACATTCATCTTCTGAGGAACATGGATCATCATCGTCAGTTGCCCATACCAACGGTTCGGCCAAATTCTTCTGCCTTTGAACTTGCGATCTGGTGAGAACTGGTGGAACAGCTGGATCTGCTTGTTGTCCTTTAGCCTGTTCCCTGCACTCAAAGGTAGATTCATCAAAACTAACATGAGGTGTTATCTCCACAACACGAGAGTTGTTGTTGAAAACTCTATATGCCTTGATTCGAGCAGCATATCCAAGAAATATGCCTTTTGAAGCTTTGGCATCAAAAGTTTTCAACTGAGTCTTCCCATTGTTGTGAATATAACACTTAGAACCAAAAACACGAAAATATGAAATATCAGGCTTCCTGCGTCTCCATAGTTTGTATGGTGTCTTTCCCAATTGCTTGGTCAGAAGAGACCGGTTCTGAGTGTAGCAGGCTGTGTTGATTGCCTCAGCCCAAAATCTTTTTGGCAGAGCTGAGCTTGTCAACATGGATGTGGCTGCATCCTTCAGCGTTCAGTTCCTTCTTTCAGCTACTCCATTCTGTTGCGGAGTTCGCGCTGCTGAGGTTTGATGAGTGATTTCGTGCTTCTCACAGTATTCAATGATAGTTTCATTGAGGAACTCGGTTCCACGGTCTGATCGGATAGAAATGATTTTCATCTCTTGTTGGTTCGATATCCGATCCATCAGCTTGGGCAGCTCATCTCGGGTTTCACTCTTGTGGCGCATGAAAATGGTCCACGTGTACCTCGAGTAATCATCAGTTACAATCAGTGTATATTCGTTGCCATTTATGCTCTTAGGTGTAACTGGCCCGAAGAGATCCATATGGATCAGCTGCAATACTCGGTCGGTTGAGGGAGTTGATTTCAACCTGAACGAGGATCTGGCGAGCTTTCTCAGCTGACAAGCACTGCAGATGTGTGTTGTTGAAAACACTCGGTTAGGAATGCCCTTTGCGAGTTCCTGTCTGGCAAGTCGGTTCATTGTCTTGAAATTCAGATGGTTGAGCCTTTTGTGCCACAGCCAGCTCACATCTGAACTGCTCTTCGATAACAGACAGGTTTCAGGTGGACTGCTATTCCAGTCAGCATAGTACACATTACCAGTTGGGGATCGATTTCCCAACAATATGACCCGCTTTGTTTGAACATCTTTAACCCTGCAACTCTGCGCATCAAACTTGACAGAGAAACCGTTATCACAGAATTGGCTGATGGAGAGCAGGTTATGCTTCAATCCATCAACATATGAAACATTAGAAATTGACACGTGATCGGTTTCAAGGATACCGTAGCCTTTGGTGTAACCTTTTGAGTTGTCACCAAAAGTAACAGTTGGACCGTTCAGCTCCACGAAACTGCCAAGCAAATCCTTCAGATTTGTCATGTGTTTCGAGCATCCACTGTCCATCACCCACTTTGTCTGTGATGCTTTATTCTTCCTCAGCTGATCCTCCTGTACCTGCACGGAGAAACTCGCTTAGGTCCCCAATTTCAGTTGGGTCCTGAAGGGTTAGAACCAGTTCCCCCTGGAACTGTGGGTCGCTTTTCCCTGTAGACTCGAATAGCCTTGTCATTCCAAATAATTTGCCCATTTTCATCAACTATAACAACGCCTCGGTTATCCTTAGGCTTGTTGTTATTATTGATGTTCTGTCTCTTGGGGGGAGATGGATTTCTCCTATGTTGGGCTTTAGGAGAATTGGGGTTCCCCCTGTTTGGTTGACGTCTCTGACCCTTTTGATTCTGCCAATGAGATCGACCGTCATTGTGGAATCGTCTAGGCTGATTCTGATTCCATTGCCCTGGCTGTTGATGATAGCTGTTTATGCCCGGATGTTGATTCATGTTGTGGCATGAGTGGCTATAGCTGTCGTAACTGTTCCACATCGGTTGATTCTGATGGAACCTTTGATCGAACTGATGTTGGAACCGCTGTTGTTTCAGATGATTGAGCCCTTGTCTGTTCTGCGGTCGGTTCCATTCCTTCTGATGTTTACTCTGAGGTTGATGCAGAGGTCGATTCTGATTCTGAGTTCGGTTGCGATTATACCTTCGACGCCTCTGATTCCTCTTCTGACTTTTAGATTATTCCCCCTCGGTTGATGTTCCAACCGATGGAACATTCTGTCTTCCGTCTACTTCTCCTTTTCCCTTCTCAGTTGTAATTCTGTTGATCGGTTGAACTTGTTGAGAGGTGGAGATTGGATTAACTTCTGGAGACTCAGCCGTGTTTGGCTCGACAGCTGTGACTTCTACAGCTTTGATGAAGGTTGCTGGTGGAATTCCAGTATCCTTGACAATGTCATAACCGAGTCCTGACACGTCATCCATCTGTTTGCTGTAGCTGATAAGATTCTCGATGATCTTGGATGACTGATACAGCTTAATTAGATTATCCTTCTCAATTTGCAACTCCTTGAGGAGGATAGTGATCTGCTCGGTTTGTTCATCTGACTTCTTTATCAGCTGGTCGATTTGAGCCTCTTGCTTGTTCAACTGCTCATTCTGTGCCTTGAACTGTTCCTTCAACTGCTCATCGGTTGAAGCCTCAGCTTGGTTGGCCGCGGTCAGTTGATTTTTGAGATTCTCAATCTCTTCAGTTTGATTCTTGATCAGATCGTCCTTTTCGGTTAAGGATTCTTCCAGTTTAACAAACTGTTTTTGAAGAGTCTTAAACTCAACCGTTTGCTGATTCAATTGCTCACTCAGTTCTTGGAAATCATCCCAAGATGGTTGCAACTCATCTTCTAAAGTATCCTGCACGTTAGCAACATTAGAAGAATTTAAATTAGCTGGGATAGAAGTTACCTCAGCTTCATCTTGGTCAGCTCCAATTGCCATGAGACATTGATCCTGTCCACTTGCGTTGTTGGTGGAAGTCAGTTCGTCCTCATCTTCAGTGTCAGTGAAGATGTCCACGTCGTCAGCTGCTTCCTCTGCAACCATGGCCTTATCTTTTGCGTTTTGCTTGGCCCTCAACGCATCTCTTTCTTTCTTTGAGAGGTCTGGATAGTCAACCTTAAAATGTCCCTCTTTGCCACACTCAAAACATCCGTTGTTCACATGCTTTGAGCTGTCTCGTGTACGGTTGGATTTGTAGAACCGCTTGTACTTTCCGAACCGAGTGTCCATGTCAGCCAGCTTCTTTGACATGGCGGCAATGCATTGTTGCAGCTCTTCTCTGCTTGGCTCCTTCGCAGTTGTGTCCGCAGATCTTGTTGCTCTTGATGTTCGCGGCTTGGAATAGTCAGCTCGAAGGGCAACTGTCTTCATTGCTGAACTAACATCCTCATGTCGACTTGTCTGAGCCATCGACTGAGATTTTCGTCGGTTCACTTTGTACTCGTTTCCTATCAGAATTGAGAACAATCTTTCAGTTCCCATCTCTCCTAGATCACCTCGGCTTTCATAGATATTGGTGAAAGTATCCCACTTAGCTGGAAGTGCTTGTAATACTTTGAGGTTGATTTCTCTCAAAGTATACTTTCCTCTTCGGATAGACTGGATCCTTCTGATGATCTCCATGAACCGCAGCTCCATCTGATCGATGGTTTCGTCCACTTTCAGAGTGAAGTTGTCAAAATCTTGACATGTATGGGAGAACTTGTTCTCCTTGGTTTCGTCACTTCCTTCACTCAAAGATGCCAAAGTGTCCCACATCTCTTTAGCAGTGTCGCACTCCTCTATCCACGGAAGATAGTCCTGTCCAACTGTGGACATGATAGTGCTTTGAGCCCAGATATCCAGCTGGCTCACTTTAGCTTCCTCAGAAGTGTAGTCTTCTGGGTTCTTCTCGACTATCTCCTCAGTTGCATCCCCAAGGGTTGGATCTGTAGGAGTACGGATGACCTTTTCCGTGATCTTGATAGGTCCGGACGAGAGTACTTGTTGCATTCTGTGATGCTTGGACACTAGCATCTTCTTCATTTGAGTCCTCCAGGCTGTATAGTTCACAACCGAGAACATAACCACGATCTTATCTTTCATATCCATCTGCACACACAACAACAGACAACAAAAACAAGCAGATATGCACTAGCGAAAAAGGATCTATTCAGTTGACCACTGAAGAAAACACCTCGATTCACACCTCGTGAAACAGAGACAGCAGTCTTTTGAACCACTGCTCTGATACCACTTGATGGTCCCGATACGAGTTACTGGTGTATGGAGGGGGGGGGGAGGGGAATACACCGGTTAGGATTTTTTAACTTTGAAAACTTAACCCCCGAAAAACTTCAACTGAGTAAAGATAGTCTCAGCTGGAATCACAACTGAGTAAGAGAACTCAGCTGTGAGAGTGGTGCCGTGCGGAATGTGGTGGAAATAATACTCGTAAAATAACTCACGCTCTTGTGCAAGGTTGGTCAAAAACCAAAACAGTTGATATGTAAAGATGCAGTTTGTATGCCGGTTAGTTTGGTCAGTTGAAAATGCAATAAGTAACTCAACAGAAATAAACACAGACACACAGGATTTACGTGGTTCGGAGAGAACTCCTACGTCCATGGGGAGATGTGAGTCCACACACCTCAGTCCAAGTTCTTCTGGACAGTTCCACACAGTTACGCGGGCTGTGCAACCGTTGCAATAAGTTTACGGGTACTTATCAACCTTTACAGTTAAGTTTACGGGTACTTAACAACCTATGTCAAGTTTGCGGGTACTTGACAACCTAACTACTCAATTACAGGAAGAGTAAGATCCTAACAAACACTTTTTAGGGTGTGTATGTGGGTGGGTTTTCCAACTACAGCTCGAACACGAATGTGAGCTGGATTTATGGCTTGAACGAATGAACACTCAAACTAAGATCTAAGACAGATTATAATTCTATGAACCCTCAGCTACTAATGTTCTACCACTCGGAACTCTCAGTTGCTGATGCTCTTAGAATATCATTTTGCAGATTTTCTTTGCTCTTGTTTCTCTTGTGGGTGCACTTCAAATTTTCTCTCTGTCTTGTATCTTTGTCGAATGAATGAATGCCTCTATTTATAGGCGGAGAGTATCAACTAGCCGTTGGAGAAGCTGTTGATCTCTGTTCTTTGATAGTGAAGGCTTGTCTCTCATTTCTGCAGACTTTCCCAATATGGCATCTGTGCTCTTCTGCTTTCCATCTGAGACAACCTTGTGTTGGGCCAAATGAGGTAATGACTGAACGGTCAAACCTTCACGTGACTTCCTTTTTGAATTTCAAATTCGAACCTTTCTGACATTCAACCTTGGTTAGTCGGTTGAAAATCTTGATCTTCATCTGAGTGGTCTTCAGCTGATGTTCTGACTGAACCGTTGAACTCTCAGCTGACTTTAAACTTCATGTTGAGACTTCTTTATAACTCCCCCCTTCTTGAAACATTCTCTTTATCGGATGACATTCTATGGCTGATGTTCCAACTGAACAGTTGGCTTGAACTCTCAGTTGTCAAAAAGTATTCCCCTTTTTGGCATAACTTTCTCATGAGACAGAGTCTTGTAACTGATGTTCCTCATCCGATCTTCCATCCGAGGTTGTATCCGAGTGTTGCTGTGTTGCCGTCTTCAGCTGGAGATCTGTAAAGATAAAATCTTAACATTGCTCAAACAGCGAGCCTAACTGCTAACATTAGGAACTGGCAACATCTACTCGGTTGGGGTCAGTTGGTTTTGGAATTCATCAAAACTTATACTAATAAATTTCCCAACAATTACTTTACCAAATAACTAAAAATACACGTTGTTATGAACAAAAGTAAATATTATCGTGAAAAAAGTAATATTTTTGAAACATTATTTCTCTTCATATTAATAATTACTTTTCATACTATAAATATTAATTACTTGACCAAATAACTATAAGTATATCGTGAACAACAATAAACATGTCGTAAAGAAAAGTATTATTTTTGAAACATTACATTTCTTCATGACAATGATTACTTTTCATTACGACAATAATTACTTTATCAAATAACTAAAAGTACAAATTATCGTGAATAAAAATAAACATTGTCGTGAAGAAAATATTTTTAAAATATTACATTTCTTCATATCAAGAATTACTTTTCACTACTATAATAATTACTTACCAAATAGTACACGTTGTCGTGAAGAAAAGTAACATTTTTGAAACATAATTTTTCATTATATCAATAATTACTTTTTCTTACGACAATAATCATTTACCAAATAACTAAAAGTACAAGTTGTCGTGAACAAAAATAAACATTTTCGTGAAGAAAAGTAATATTTTTGAAATATTAACTTTCTACATATCAATAATTATTTTCGTTACGAAAATAATTACTTAAATTATTTATACATTTTTATTATTCTTCCAATTATATAAATTAACCAAATAACCAAAAGTACAAGTTTTCGTAAATAAAAAATGATTAAATCTTGAGGATATTATATATATATTTTTATCGTGAATAAAATTTGGGAATAGTACATCCCCACCTTATTTGGTGGTGTAGTGGTTCCGACTGCGTGCGGAGTAGTTGTCCCACCCTTATATGGTGTTCTACCTATATGGTGGTGTAGCGATTTATTTGAAATATACATATATACCTCATTGTAATTTGGGATATTTGTTTGTAAAACCCAAACCTTTTTCCGAATTGAAGAATTGTACACTAGCCTCTTTTTTTTCCGCACAAATAACTTAACATGCCGTTTTTTTTTTCTGATTTTGCACTTCTGATCAATTTGCCCCAATTTTTTTCTGACGTGGCTTCCTGAAACTCCATGATGGACACACCGAGCCGGCCAACTAAACGACGTCATCCCCCCAACACGAAACGACGTCGTTTTACACCCAATTAAAAAATTAAAATTAAAATTAAATCCATAGTTAATCCTCAACAATCTCTCCTTCAACCTCCAACAATCAAATCTAAAACCGCAACAAATCTTCAAATTCCTCGACGATCATCCTTCAATCGCTCAGACCATCTCCACTCATATCGAGATTCAACAAATCGAAATCAATCAATATATCAATTCTCAGGTAAAAAAAATTAAAAAAACAACGAACTGAGAAATCGTTCGGCACAGAACCAGTTGAGAAGTCCCGCCGCCGGCGCGCCTCTAGCAGCCATCGCCGCTCACCGCGCGGATCTCCGACCACCAGAGCGGATCTTTTTATCATCATCATTCGCCCCCGCGGTCATTCTCAGAAGCTCGAATTTCTTGGTCACCCGATTGGATCCCATCCCTTTGAAGGCGTAAATCTCGTCCTCATCCATGGGCGAAGAGGAGAGAAACGTATTCGGCGGTGATCAGATTGCTGATGATGATGTAGTCGCTGCGATTCTGGTCGTAGGCCGTCCAGCAGAGCAAACCCTCGCATGAGGTGGCGTTGGTGTTGAGGCCGAGGAAAACGTCCTTCACCTTCGACGGCTCTGCCGCCGCGCGGGTGCGGATGTCGAATCAAGAAATCAGCCTCAAATTGGATCTCCCTAAATCGAGATTGGAGACGCTCCAGCCCTGCACCAGATGCATAATTCAGCAGGATCTACAGACCGATTTACCATCGGTGTTGGTGGTGTCGGAGGTCGGAAATGGGATGGGAGAGAGGCGGTGGTTGTAGTTGAGAAAAGGGGAGGAGAAGGAGAACGTATGAGAGAGAGATGTGAGAAAGATATATTATAATTCTTAATTTTTTAATTTTTTTATTTATAAAAATGTGGTGGATATTGATGTGTTATTTTTATTTTTTTTTAAATTATAATTTTACAAAACGACGTCGTATTACTTATTTCGGCTTCCAACATGTCATTTCCGGTCTCCACGTCAGATTTAAATTGGGAAAAATCGACCGGAGGTGCAAAATCAGAAGAAAATTGCAGGTTAGGTTATCCATGCGGAAAAAAAAGTTCGTGTACAATTCTCGAATTTGAAAAAAGGTTTGGATTTTACAGACTATTATCCCTTGTAATTACCTAAAAAAACACAAAAATGAGAAAAAGCAGAAAGTAAATAAAACAAAAAAACTGAAATAAATCTAAAAATAAAAATATTAAAAGAAAACTGAAAATGAAATAAAGAAAAAGAAAAAAGAACGAAAATGAAAAAAGGAAAAAGAGAAGAAAAAAATTAAAAAATGTAAAATAGAAAAAGGAAAAGAACAAAAAAAATCAGAAAATGTGCCAAATTAGAATCGAACATGGGACAAATCAAAAGCAACATCCAAGCTCCAGCACACAAACTGGAGCGATACCCACTGGACTAGATTGACCAATTTGTTAATTAGTTATAGTTAGATATTGTTATTTTATAGGTAATGATATTCGGCCACACTGAGGCTAGCAACACACGTAAAAAAAAGAAAGTTGACTATAAAAATGGAAATAATCACATTTTCTTCTTAGGGTTTATGCTTTCCAATTAGAGTATATTTCCATTTTCAAAACTTATATTACCATTTTTAACTTGTGTGGTCGGTCACAGTGTGACCGAATATCATTACCCATTTTATTAATACAGCGCTTTTTGTTTTTTTTTTTTAAACTGACGCAGGTTTTTTCTTTCCGAGTCAGGTCGCGACCCGTCTAACGTGTACACCAGGTTGTACACAAGACCGCCTCATTTTTTTATTTTTTTTATATTGTGGGAACCCGCAGCCGCTATTTTCGGTGCGCACTGGGTAAACCTCCGTCCCTTATGCAGTAGTTTACAAACCACACTTTTCAAATATATTTTCCAACTACAGGTGTGTCAGACTCGACCTACATGCACGTCAAAGGCTTATCATCAATGGCTCGTTAACAATTTCTCAACGTTTTTCAAAAACATTACACCATAAAAAAAAAGACATTATACTTATGGCAAAGTCAAAGTTCACAATTTCAAAGAAAGAAAGTAAACGAACCAAAATGCTACTCGACTCGAAAATGTAATTTATTTATGCTCCACCTTCAATTCATTTTTTAAGGTGAAATAATGCTTCCTCTATACTCAAAAATCTTAAATCTATCCCATCTCCCAGCCATCTTGAAACATCCAACGTATTCTTCATCACAATAATCATAAATTTCAATTCCCCTTCATGCTTTAAAACCACAAAATCCTTCTTCAAAAGAGCCTTCGGAGTTGGCGAACTTTTACGAGAAAAGGGTCTAAAATTCATAATGTAATCCCAGCGCAATTATGCATTATTATTATTTCCCCCAACCTCAAATCTCCCCTCACATCTCCTCAACCAAGTAGGTCCTTTGGCGCCATTTATATCAGACATATCAAACTTATGGTAAATAAATAGAACAAAAGAGCCATCTCCCTTTGCTAAAATCTTAATCCCTCCAAACCCCCTCAAACTTTGATAATCCGGCATCTCCAAACTCCGAAACACCACATTCTTCACGTCGAACGACACTATTACGTGCTTCTCGTTTCCTCCTGCAACCTGAATCGCGTGCCAGTGGCAAAAGGAGCCATTCTGGCACGACAATTTTACAGGGTATTTTACGTACAAATCTTGTTATCAAGAGTGCTAAAAGTGTCCCCCGCCAATTCCCTCCAAGAATTCGCCCTTCTCAAATAAATGGAGGCATGGAGACGACGGTGGCCCCGGCAAGACAACAACTGCACAACCTTGTAATCTTGTGCAACTTCGTCGAAGCATATCCCAACGAAACGTTTGACGGAAGTTGAATATTCATGACCAAAGGAGCAAGTTGGAGATAATGGTAGCTCGTATGTTTGACCTAAACTAGGATTACATACGGCTATAGGTCCTCTTGGTTGCTTGTGGTGGATGCAAATCAGACCGTTGGCTAGTCCGACGATTCTCACGAAACTACCGAACCTCGTTTCTTGATGGCTAGACCCCGTTAAGATACTAGCGGGGTTGAGGCCCTCGTTGAAGAATTTTTCAAGAGTCGGAAAGTCGTTATAAGAAAACTGTTAGAAAGTAAAGGTGATTATATTTTGGTTTGAATGTGGTGGGTGATTTTGGTGAAGTGGTGAAGATGAATATTGTAAGTGTAGTGTGTAGAATATAGAGATGAATTGTAGAATGAAGCTCTTGTCTCCTAGAAGGCTATAAAGAGTATGAACTTGTTAGAAAACTTAGCTTTATTGCTTTGCTTGATTGCTTGATTAGCTTTTTGGCTTACATTACAAATGGTACAAACTCCGATTTATAGTTGTTAAGAGAATTCTCTAGATCTTCATAGGAATCTAGAATTCTCTACTAGTTACTACTAAATTCATCTAATCTAGATTATACATTCCCTAATCATGAATATTCTAGAACATTTCTAGATCCTACATTAATATCCTATATTTTGAATTCTCTAGAATATTTCTAGATTCTACATACAACTCATATAATCTTGATTACTCTAGAATATTCTAGTTTATATTTATTTAGATAATTCTAGATAAATGCATCACCTTTCAATACTCCTCCTTGATGCATTTGTCGATAACTCCAAGCATCCTTCGTAGGAACTGAAATCTATCTCTTGGTAGCACCTTGGTGGGGATATCTGCTAGTTGTTCCTCCGTTGGACAATACTTCATTTCGATGCACCCTTTTGCTTGGACATCTCTTAAGAAGTGATACTTGATATCAATGTGCTTTGTGCGATTGTGTTGAACTGGATTCTTGGCCATTGCGATAGCTGACTTATTACCGCAGTAAATCTTGGCTGCAGAGTTTTGTAGTTCTTCCATGTCTTCCAATACTCTTTTAAGCCATATTGCTTGACATGCCGCTCCGGCTGCTGCAACATACTCAGCTTCTGTAGATGATAGAGCAACTGAGTTTTATTTCTTCGATCCCCATGAGAAAACTCATGATCTGAGCTTAAATACGTATCCAGAGGTGCTTTTCATATCATCTTGTGACCTAGCCCAATCACTGTCACAATATCCAACAAGTTGTGAGTCGGAACTTGACTTATACCAAATATCGTGGTTAAGTGTTCCTTGCAGATATCTGAGGAGTCTTTTTGCTACTCTGTAGTGCGTCTCCGTAGGATGTTCCATAAATCTGGATAGAAGACTTGTCTGGTCTCGTCGCCGTTAAGTAAAGTAGACTCCCAATTAAGCTTCGATAATTGGTAGCATCCGTAGGCCTTGCTCCGTCTTCTTTCTTTAGCTTTTCATTTGGAATTAGAGGAGTGAAGACATGCTTGCAATCTTGCATCTTGAACTTATTAAGTATATCTTCAATATACTTTTTCTGTGATAAGAAGATGCCCCCTTCTTCTTGACTTATCTCCATTCTAAGGAAATAGTGCATCAAACCCAAGTCACTCATCTCAAAGGTATTCATCATGTCTCTCTTGAATTCCTCAATTAGTATGACATTGTTTCCTGTGACGATTAAGTCATCAATATAAAGAGAGACAATTAGGATGTCCGTACCTTGGATTTTGATGTATAGTGTGACCTCGTTCTTGCTCCTTTTGAAGTCCTAACGAGTGAAATATCCATCAATCTTACTGTACCAAGCTCGTGGAGCTTGTTTGAGCCCGTAGAGTGCTTTCTTTAAGCGAAGAACTTTGCCTTCTTCCTTTATGAATCCTTCTGGTTGCTCCACATATACTTCTTCTTTCAGATCTCCATTGAGAAAAATCGACTTGACATCTAGTTGAAAAAGATGCCATTTCTTCTGAGCTGCAAGAGTTATGAGTGCTCGAATTGTGTCCATTCGAGCAACTAGAGCGAATGTCTCTATGTAGTTGACACCTGGTATTTGAGCATATCCCTTTGCGACAAGTCTTGCCTTATGCTTTTGGATTGAGCCATTAGGATTCATCTTCGTCTTGAATATCCACTTGACTCTAATAACTTCTTTGTTACTTGGAAGATCAACCAATTCCCAAGTATCATTCTTTTCAATCATTTGTATCTCCTCCTCCATTGCTTTAATCCAAACTTTTTCCTTTGAAGCTTCTGCATAGTTACTTGGCTCCAAAGAACAAAAGTTGCATATTTCATAAGCATTAGTAAATTCATATAAATATGCTAAAGTTCTTACTCGACGAGGTAGAGATTCTGGTGAAGAGTCGACTTCACTTGATGTTTTGTCTTCTGAGGAGGATCTTGGCGTAGATGTGGGGCCTTCTTGAACTTGTTCTTCTTTTTCTAGAATTTCTTCGAGTTGTGTAGTTGTGGTCATCCTTTCGACATCTTCAGTCTCCCAATTCCAAGAGGCTTGCTCGTTGAATTCCACGTCTTGAATTTTCACCAATGTCTTGGTCTCGAGATTGTAGATTCTGTATCCTTTGGATTTGGAGCTGTAGCCGAGGAAGATGCCTTTCTCTATCTTATTCTCTAATTTATGCCTTTTGACGGAGGGGTTGTGAATGTAGCAAATACTTCCGAAGACCTCAAGTGTTTGGCTGAAGGTTTCTGTCCCGACCATGCCTTGATTGGAGTCTTGTTTAAAACCGCCTTAGTTGGACACCGATTTAGCAGGTAGACTGATGTATAGACTGCTTCCGCCCACAACTTTGTTGGCATTCCTTTCTCCGCAAGCATGGACCTTGCCATCTCCATGACTGTTCTATTCTTCCTCTCTGACACTCTGTTTTGTTGTGGAGTGTAGGCTGCCGTTATTTGATGCTCCATGCCTTCGTCTTCACAAAATTTGTCGAATTCTCTAGAATTATATTCGGTACCTCGATCACTTCTCAGCTTCTTGATTTTGCAACCACTTTGTTTCTCCACAAAGTTCTTGAATCTTTTGAAGATTCTAAAGACTTCTGATTTTTCTTGAAGGAAGTATACCCACGTCATTCTAGAATAATCATCAATAAAGAGGATAAAGTACCTGTTTTGATTTATTGAAGGAGTTCTCATTGGCCCACAGATGTTGGTATGGACAAGTTCCAATATTTCCTTCACTCGCCATGTTTTCTCCTTTGGAAATGGTTGTCTGTGCTGCTTTCCCAACATGCATCCTTCACAGATGTGATCTCTTTTGTTGAGAAGAGGAAGGTTTCTCATCATATTTTTATGATGAAGTAGCCTCAAGGCATTGAGACTAAAATGCCCAAATCTTCGATGCCAGAGACTTGTATCATCGAGTTGAGCCACCATTGCATTTTGTGGATATCACCAGATAATGGAAAAATTTCTATTTTTCCCCATTTTTACTTCTGCAATTTCTTGATTATTTTTTATGTCATAAATTCGATAATAATCTCTTTCAAAATGAAGGGCATATCCATTTTCCATCATTTGGACTACACTTAGTAGATTTTGTGCAAGACGTGGTACGAGGAGAACATCTTTAATGAATTGCGTACCTTTCTTAGTTTCTATGGCAATGGTAACTTTTCCTTTCGTCTCCACTAGCTGTCTGTTTCCCATCTTGACCTTTGTTGTGATGGAGTCATCGAGCTCGCAAAAGATGTTCTCGTTGGATGTCATGTGGTTGCTGCATCCGCTATCGATGTACCACTCGTCGTCTTTCACTTCTGTTGCAGAGTGACATGTGTAGAATAGATGTTCTTTTTCCTTTTGATCTTCAGAATAGTTGGCCTGATGGTTCTTTGTATCTCTACAATCCATTTCTGCATGCTCGAACCTCTTGCAGTTTTTGCATTGTGGCTTTCCTCGATGATAGCAGTCCTTCTCCATATGATTTGTCTTCTTGCAAATCCTGCATGGTGGAAAGTTGAGCTTGCTCTCCTTATGGTTGGAGCTTTTTTCCTTGGTACGATTCTTGTAGTTTCCACCATTTCTTTTGACATTGAGCTTGGATTGAAAAGCGCTTTCAAGTGAGCTTTCATGTCGCCTACTTAATCTTTGCCTGTGAGCTTCAAGCGAACCCATAAGCTCCGCAACGAACATTGTCGACAAATCTTTTGATTCTTCAATGACCGCTACTATTGGATCATACTTCTCGATGAGGGTGATCAAGACCTTTTGTATGATCTTTTCATCAGAGATCTTTTCTCCGTAAGATCTCATTTGATTGACTATTTCCGTTATTCTTGAGAAATAGTCTTTTGCAGCCTCAGAATCTTTCATTTTTAGATTCTCAAGTTCGCGCCTTAAACTTTGTAGTTTAATGGTTCAAACTTAAGTATTTCCTTGGAACTCCTCCTTAAGGATATTCCAAGCTTCTTTCGTTGTAGTAGCTTGAATAATTTTAGCCATGATGGAATCACTAATTGATTGTTGAAGATGATAAAGAGCTTTAGCATTTGTTGCTTTAATTTCTTGCTTACCTCGGACGATGATGCCTCTTTGCTTTCTCCTTTAGGCGTGGTTTCTCCTTCTTCATGCATAGTGATTCCTTCTTCAACGACATCCCAAAGATCATGAGATTCAAGGCAAGTCTACATACGGACACTCCAATAGTTGTAGTTTTGTCCATTGAATATTGGAGTCGATATTGAGAGACTTGATGTTGCCATGACGCCCCGCTTATGATCGAAAGTGATTATATTTTGGTTTGAATGTGGTGGGTGATTTTGGTGAAGTGGTGAAGATGAATATTGTAAGTGTAGTGTGTAGAATATAGAGATGAATTGTAGAATGGAGCTCTTGTCTCCTAGAAGACTATAGAGAGTATGAACTTGTTAGAAAACTTAGCTTTATTGCTTTGCTTGATTGCTTGATTAGCTTTTTGGCTTACATTACAAATGGTACAAACTCTGATTTATAGTTGTTAAGAGAATTCTCTAGATCCTTATAGGAATCTAGAATTCTCTACTAGTTACTACTAAATTCATCTAATCTAAATTATACATCCCCTAATCATGAATATTCTAGAACATTTCTAGATCCTACAATAATATCCTATACTTTAAATTCTCTAGAATATTTCTAAATTCTACATACATATAATCTTGATTACTCTAGAATATTCTAGTTTATATTTATTTAGATAATTTTAGATAAATGCATCACCTTTCTATAAAAACGTCTTCCCGTTATCTCGGAAGACTATCATTGAAAGTTTGGAAATTTTATATCGGATGAAACTGAAATGTAAAAGTGCCGTATCTTCATCATCGTCGTCATTGCGGTTGGCCCGCTGGTTCTGAGAATACAAGTTTTTGAAAGATGGAGAATCGATGACGTCACGCCAGAATTTACAGACACCTCTGAATCTCAAGAGGGGTTTTAGGGGTAGATGGGGGAGTATTTCTCCCGCAACATCGTTATTATCCATTGATGTCTTTTTTGTTCAATCTCATGTAATTGTAGAGAGAGAGATAATGATTAGGGTTACATTTGTGGGGAGTAATGATTTTCTCTCTCCTCATAAATTAATCACATAGGGTAACTTGTATAGATATATAGGAATCGAAAAATTAACCTATAAGGAATACTATCACATCTAATCTAATCCTACCCAATAATAAAAGAGTTGAAGTACTATATTCCTTTCTCGATTGATAAGGGTTACAAAGTAGAGAATATATACAGATCAGGACCTAATTAAATAGGAAAATTGTCCAAATCATAATTTCAAGGAAATGATAATTTACAATCACATAAATCACGCAAGCTATAATATTGGAACTTTCTCTTGCTATCATAAGTAAATCCCAAAATGAACAAAGTGATGATTTCTAAATTGATATCTGTACTTTTATTTTTTATTTAATGCCATAAGAAAAGAGTTGACTTATAACAAATTGTTCATGCATGGAAGTAAATCACACAATCTTTCTGCAAAATAATATATTTTGATATCAAATATATATAGAGTTATGTTCATATAAAAATCATCCTTATCTTAAAAAATGAGAATCGATCTCATTCATTGATTTAGGAGGGATGGATGGTCAAGATTAGACTGGATCAACCTGGGTCAATCCGGGTCAACCCGTTGACTTTTTTTTTCGCTTTTTTTTTTTATTAGGGTCAGTCCATATGCATCGCTCAATACATTCATATGCACCACACTATACAACGAGATGCACCACTAAGTGCATTGAGATGCAAAATATTTTCATTTTTTTTTTCGTTTTTTTTTATACTGTCAGTCCATATGCACCACATCATGTATTCATATGCACCACACTATATAACGAGATGCACCACATTTTTGTTTAGTTTTTTTTCTGTTTTTTTCTGTTTTTTTTATTTTCAGATTTATTTTCCCCCGTTTTTTTGTTTGCCTCTTCGTTTTTTGTTTGCCACTTCTTCTTTGGTCAAGATTCGAGCGAGGGGAGCCGAAGGCCGCACAAAGAGCTGAAAAAGTCCAAATTATTGCCTGATGATTATCCTTATATTAGTAATCGGAGCGAAGGCGGAGCCATAAAATCTGAGCCGAAGGCGGAGTCCGGAAAAAATATATGCAAAAACAAAACATATGCATCTCAATGCACTTAGTGGTACATCTCATTATAGAGTGTGATGCATATGAATATATGTTGCGGTGCATATGACCTGACGGTTACGAAAAAAAATAAAAAAAATCGAAAAAAAACTGAAATTTGGTGCATCTCAATGCATCTAGTGGTGCATCTCATCACACTGTGTTGTGCATATGAATGCATGGTGCGGTGCATATGGTCTGACCGTAAAAATTAAAAAAAAAACTGATAATTCGGTGCATCTCAATGCATCTAGTGGTGCATCTCATCACACTGTATGGTGCATATGAATGCATGGTGCGGTGCATATGGTCTGACCGTTAAAAAAAATGAAAAAAAAAAACGAAAAAAAAGTCAACGGGTTGACCCGGTTCAGAAGAGTGCATCCTCTATATATATATATATATATATAGGAAATAGATGATATGAGAATAAATATTATCCTAAGAAATGAGAATAGATCTCCACCATAGATCTATGGGTGATGGAGGGTCAAGATTTGGCCAAGTCAAAGCGGGTCAAACCCGGGTCAACCCGTTGACTTTTTTTTTTTAAACTGTCACCCAAGATGCACAACTTCACATATTCTGATGCACCACTCTATATAACTAGATGCACCACTAAGTGCATTTAGATGCACAAGATTTTCAAGTTTTTTTTTTCAATTTTTTTTTTAATAAACTGTCACCCAAGATGCACAACTTCACATATTTGGATGCACCACTCTGTATAACTAGATACACCACTAAGTGCATTTAGATGCACAAGATTTTCAGTTTTTTTTTCAATTTTTTTTTTAAAACAGTCACCAAGATGCACCATTTCACATATTCGGATGCACCACTATACATAATGAGATGCACCACTATGTATAGTGAGATGCACCGAATTTGTAAAAAAAAAAAAAGAAAAAAAAAAGACTGAAAAAAAAATTGGATGCACCACAATGCGTAACTAGATGCACCACACATTGTAACTAGATGCACAATGTTTTACGAAAATAAAAAAAAACGAAAACAAAACTAGTGCATCTTAATGCACTTAGTGGTGCATCTCATTATATAGTGTGGTGCATATGAATACATGATGTGGTGCATATGACCTAACCTTAAAAAAAACGAAAAAAAAAACATAAAAAAACTCATAATCTTATGCATCTCAATACACTTAGTTGTGCATCCGAATATGTGAATTTGTGCATCTGAATATGTGAAGTTGTGCATCTTGTGTGACAGTTTAAAAAAAATCGAAAAAAAAAGTCAACGGGTTGACCCGCTTTGACCAAGCTAAATCTTGACCATTCATGTAGATAAGATCAATGGTGGAGATTAATTCCTATTTGTCACTTTAAGGGAAGTTTGCATGAGAATCACTCCATATATATATATATATATATATATATATATATATATATGATTTTGGGTAACCACATAGGAAATTAAGGATTTTTATCGTAAAATTTTATAGCCATTAATTTTAAAATCATTTGTTAATAGGAAAACACAATAGGAAAACTCTGATTTAGATGGAAAAATTAGGGCGGATTAGTTTTCTCTGTACGCAGTTTATTCACAAAGGCCATGTTTGGTTTGAATGATTAGGGGTGATAGATAAATAATCCAATATAATCATATGTTTGGTTAAAATGATTCGGCCCGTGATGGATAACTCGGCCCGGGTACATATCAATTGAATGAGTGATACCTTATCCCTTCTATTTTCAGCTGATAATTAATCTTTCATCCTATTCATTACCAAATTTCCAAATTTACCCTTGATTTCCCCAATTCCTACCCATTTCTTCACAGACGATTCTCACAATTTCTCACTTCTTCTTCCGCTACTCTCAGGTATGATATTTTCTCTCTGATTTTTTGAGCATTTTCCATGAATTCCGGCAGATTCTGAATCGATTGTTGCAGATATTGACCCAATTGCAAGCATTGTGGAGAAAGTGAGCAGATTCTGAGCTCTCGGCTTCGTTTCGCTGGTGAAGGTTAGCTACATCATTTTAATGGAGTTTCGAATATCGATTGTATGGTTTACGTAATCCTCACATAGAGAGAGAGAGAGAGAGAGAGAGAGAGAGAGAGAGAGAGGTTGTATGCGGTAATTAGGGCAGAATTTAATAATTTTTTTAACACATATTGCACTTTTCAATTTGGCAGAATATAGCTACCTCTCTTAGCCTCTCATTGCATTCATCACATTGTTTGGGCTACTCTCTTTTTTCTTCTAAGTAGAACCACCATAAATCTATTTTCATTGTCATCTTTACCACTTATCTTTACCATAATAATTTGGTTGGACTTTCCCTGTTTGATTATTGAGGTTAAATTGCCTCATAAATTTTGATTTGTTGATTTTGACTGTTGCTTGGTGTTTTCGTTGCTTTAAGTAATCTCGATGACATGGACTAAATATTTTTATTGATTAATTGTGAGTGTTGCAATTCATTTCCACCTTTTTTTTCTTGATTTTAGGTCTACTTTTCTAGTGTGATTTTTGGATATGTGGATCTGTACATCCCCAATATTTCCATTTTTTTAAGGGATTAAGCCAATATTTCCATTTTTTGAAGGGAGAAAGCCAATATTTCTTGTTATTTTTCTGGATAATTTGTTTGAGAGAGCTATTTCTGGGTGCAATGTGATTGTGTTATATTTGTTTGCCATATGTCTTATAAGCTCCATCCATTTTCCATGGCATCTTCAAATCTTTCAGGGACACAACCATGGATCAACAAGAACACTTTGTTGTCATACAAGAAGTTGTTCAAGATCTTAGAGCCTTTGTTTGATTGATGAATCGCTTATATTTCAGGATGCGTGGTCGTTTAGTTAGCAATGATGATAGAACAATCCGATATAGTTTTAAAGAGAAAGTTAGCAAGCAATTAGAACATATGCATGACCTTGTTAACTTGAATGATGTGACATGTGTAGAGAACTTAAGAATGAATAGAAACTCATTTGGACGTTTGTGTTATCTTCTTGAGAATGTAGGAGGACTTGTACCTACACGTAATGTCCAAATACCTGAACAAGTTGCTATGTTCTTGAGTATACTGGCACATCATACTAAAAATAGAATTATTAAGACTAATTTTAAGCGATCTGGGTACACAATTAGTAAACACTTTAGTGCAGTCTTGAAAGCCTTACTTAAGTTGCATACCACGCTTCTTGTTCGTCCACAACCGGTTGAAGATGATTCCGCTAATGATCGATGGAAGTATTTTAAGGTAAAACTTCGTAAATATCAACATAAACCTATTTCTTTTAGACCTTTATCCACAAATGATATTTGACCTTTATCTTATTATCTTTTTAATAGGGTTGTCTTGGTGCATTAGACGGCACTTCTATTCCTGTAAAAGTGCTTCAGGTAGATAAAACACGTTATAGGAATAGGAAAGGCCATATTACAGTGAATGTGTTAGATGTTTGTGATCGGAACATGAACTATATTTATGTATTAACTGGATGGGAAGGGTCTGCTGCTGATGGTAGAGTGTTGCGTGATGCAATTAGTAGGCCGAATGGGTTGAAAGTCCCTGCTGGTATTAATCTATTTCTTTCTAATCAATAATTTTTCCATTTTATAACTAAATTATTAAAACTTATTCACACATTATTATGACAGGAAATTATTATCTGTGTGATGGTGGTTCTACTAATGCTAATGGTTTTCTAGCACCATATAGAGATGTTAGATATCATTTGCAAGAGTGGAATGATGCATCATCTGGACCTCAAAATCCTCAAGAATATTTCAACTTAAAGCATGCTAAAGCACGTAATGTAATTGAACGATCATTTGGCTTATTAAAAGGAAGGTGGGCCATTCTTAGGAGCAATTCATTCTATCCTATCAAGGTCCAGAACAGTATAATTCTAGCATGCTGCTTGCTCCATAATTTTATACGTAGAGATATGCCTTTTGATCCTCTAGAAGAATCAATTCCAGAAGGGTGGATTAATAATGATGGTCAAGTGAGGCTGCAAAATGACTTCATTGATCAAGTGGAGTCGTCCGAACAATGGAATAATTGGAGAGATGGTTTGGCCACTAGTATGTACAATGATTGGAGAGGATGAAATATAGTTTTCAATTTTTAGGACATGTTTGATCTATTTGAACTATATTTTGGTTGTTAACTGTAATGAAACTATTCTATGGTTGGTGGAATTTTCAGCTTGATGACATTGTTGAAAATAGAGTTTATCTATATCTATAATTCTGTCTATACATTTCAATTTGCAGTAAAGCCATATATGTCTGTCTAAGTTGCATGATGTATGCATGCAAAACTGAATTTGTAATGCTTCTCGCTTTTAAATTGGTTAGACGTTGTTTGTAGCTCTAACAGATTGAGAGGTGCACTTATTTTGATATGTGATTTCAGTTGCATATATTTTTAGTTCTTTATTGAGCTATTCCATTAGTAAGTAAATTTTACTATTTCAGTTCATAGAATATTTGCCTTTGTTTTATGAAAAAAAAAATGTTTCCTATCATACTATTTTGTGTTATAGTTTGTTTCAATTGTTAAGGTACAATATGGAGATGTCTGGCAACAAGAATACTGGAGTTGGAAACAAAATTGACAGAAGTAGAAGATCATGGACATTGCGTGAGGAACGGGAATTGATTGTGGCTTTGAAAGAACTAGTTGCTCTTAGCTGGAAATGTGGAAATGGATTCAAAATAGGTTACCTTGGAGTGCTTGAGGAGCATATAAAACGAGCTCTTCCAAAATTTGATTTGAAAGCAGATCCTCATTTAAATTCGAAAATTCATGTGTGGAAAAAGAATTATGGATCTCTAGCCACAATGCTTTCTAGAAGTGGTTTTGGTTGGAATGAAAAAACACACACTGTTGAAGTGGATAGCGATCAAGCTTGGAAGGACTATGTTAAGGTACAACCTGTTTTCTTCTGTGCAGTCTAATCTTTTCATATTTGCTGACCCTATTATTTTGTCTCACTGATCTTTACTTTTCTTCCAAAACATGTTATTCCATCATGTCTGATTTGAAATGCTATGTCTAAGTGTCTATGAGGACTGATCTAAGTCATAATGATGTGGGTGTTAGCCTAGCTTCTTTCGTCTTAGAATGTGTTTACATATCTAAACAAATATTAGTATTGACTGTTTGTTTTGTAACTATTTGCTAGACGGATAACAATGCACGGACAATACGATCCAAGTCTTGGCCTTTTTATAACGATTGGTGTGAAATATTTGGTAAAGATCGAGCAACGGGAGAACATGCTGAACGTTTTGCTGATGTGGTCCAAGATCTGCCACACAACAAGGATCAATGTGAGAACCAACAAACTGAAGATGTTGAAGGCTTTACTTTCTCAAATGAAGATGCTCAATCTGAAGCCAACTTTATGCCTATACCTGGTGAAGGAACTAGCTCAGGTACAAAGGTCAAAGAAAGAGGTAAAAAATGAAACATGCATGATTCACTTGATGCTCGTTTTCTAGAGTCGATGTCTACTTTTTGTGAAAAAACTGATTCGAGATTGGGAGAACTTGTGCAAAGGATTGGAGTTGAGCATGATGCAGCTGCATTGAGAAAGAAAGTGTTTGTAGCTCTAAGCAACATCCCCGCCACTTTAACTGATGAAGAACAGATTTCTGTGGCCATGAAATTATGCAATAACAAGAACGATCTCCAACTCTTCTTTTCGCTTCGAGATGACAACAAAAAGGGTGTTATGGTAGGGTTAATACTCGGTAGAAAGATTTAGTTTGGTTTCTTAATTCTAAATATTAGTATGTGGAAGATTTGGCTAATGTTTGTTCAATTGTTGCAACAAAAGGGTTGTTATTGTTGGTTAATACTCGGTAGAAAGATTTAGTTTCATTTCTTAATTCTAAATATTAGTATGTGGAAGAATTGGCTAATGTTTTGTTCAATTGTTTGTTGGATGTTTTGTTCAATTTGGTTATATCAATTTATGAGGATGTGATATTTTTTGATATGCAGAATGTTATATTTAAATCGATTAATTTGTGTTTTAGATGTTTTGATGATATATGGTGCTTGAAATTATTAAAAGGTTAAATGGAATATATTTATCAGAAATATGTCTGTACAGAAAAATGTTGAAAGAAGATAAAATAATTTAAATAAATTATAAATGATTAGCATCAGAAATATATTTATAGCTGTAATTAATTTAAAAAAAATTATTATCTATTAAAAAAAACTTTGAGTGTGTAATTTGATTTGGTTTGTGAATTGCAAAGAACACTAAAAAAGTCTACTAAATTGGCAATGTTGGAATTTTGCCATATTTTAATCATAATCCTTCAATCCAAATAATATATTGATAATTTATCCTAGGATAAGCAAAATATTAATCAATCTAACCAAACTTATGATAAATAATTCAAATATTATAATTCTATCCTATTTATCTATCTTATCTATCCTAGAAACCAAACACCTTCAAAATAAATTAATGAGGTGGCATAACCAATACAAAGCGAGTATGGTGCCACGCAAACAGATGACATGGCAACGAGTATGTACGCATTTCGATATCTACTCCAGTTTTTGAACGTTTATTTCGATTAAGATCCATTGAATTGCTAATATATTTTGAACTAACTCTAAGTAATTCTGAAAAAATGATAACTATTTTCTGTGTCTTCTAAACTAGTTAGAATACAAAGTATCTATTATCATGAAAAAAAAAAAAAAAAAAAAATGTTTTGACAAGAAAAGTGACAACCCGATCATATACCAAAGTCGACTTAATAGGAATAGGAACATGCTATATATTTGTTATTTATAATCCAAATTTTGGGTCAGCAAACACTTTAGTACATAATGAATTTATTATATTGTCACATCTCCAAAACACTATGATGTGGCTAGGAACTTTTTTCTACAATATCACTCCTAAAAATTAAAAAAAAACAATAAGAACACTAATTCTCAAGGTGAAATGTTTCCTGTTCCAAGAACTTCATAATGAGTACATATCAGCAGTACTAGTGTTGATACGATTTGATCAACACATGTTCTATCAATCCTCCACACTAGTACTGCTGATATGTACTCATTATGAAGTTCTTGGAACAGGAAACATTTCACCTTGAGAATTAGTGTTCTTATTGTTTTTTTTTAATTTTTAGGAGTGATATTGTAGAAAAAAGTTCCTAGCCACATCATAGTGTTTTGGAGATGTGACAATATAATAAATTCATTATGTACTAAAGTGTTTGCTGACCCAAAATTTGGATTATAAATAACAAATATATAGCATGTTCCTATTCCTATTAAGTCGACTTTGGTATATGATCGGGTTGTCACTTTTCTTGTCAAAACATTTTTTTTTTTTTTTTTTTTCATGATAATAGATACTTTGTATTCTAACTAGTTTAGAAGACACAGAAAATAGTTTCATTTTTTCAGAATTACTTAGAGTTAGTTCAAAATATATTAGCAATTCAATGGATCTTAATCGAAATAAACGTTCAAAAACTGGAGTAGATATCGAAATGCGTACATACTCGTTGCCATGTCATCTGTTTGCGTGGCACCATACTCGCTTTGTATTGGTTATGCCACCTCATTAATTTATTTTGAAGGTGTTTGGTTTCTAGGATAGATAAGATAGATAAATAGGATAGAATTATAATATTTGAATTATTTATCATAAGTTTGGTTAGATTGATTAATATTTTGCTTATCCTAGGATAAATTATCAATATATTATTTGGATTGAAGGATTATGATTAAAATATGGCAAAATTCCACATTGCCATTTAGTAGACTTTTTTAGTGTTCTTTGCAATTCACAAACCAAACAAATTACACACTCAAAGTTTTTTTTAATAGATAATAATTTTTTTAAATTAATTACAGCTATAAATATATTTCTGATGCTAATCATTTATAATTTATTTAAATTATTTTATCTTCTTTCAGCATTTTTCTGTACAGACATATTTCTGATAAATATATTCCATTTAACCTTTTAATAATTTCAAGCACCATATATCATCAAAATCTAAAACACAAATTAATCGATTAAATATAACATTCTGCATATCAAAAAATACACATCCTCATAAATTGATATAACCAAATTGAACAAAACATCCAACAAACAATTGAACAAAACATTAGCCAATTCTTCCACATACTAATATTTAGAATTAAGAAATGAAACTAAATCTTTCTACCGAGTATTAACCAACAATAACAACCCTTTTGTTGCAACAATTGAACAAACATTAGCCAAATCTTCCACATACTAATATTTAGAATTAAGAAACCAAACTAAATCTTTCTACCGAGTATTAACCCTACCATAACACCCTTTTTGTTGTCATCTCGAAGCGAAAAGAAGAGTTGGAGATCGTTCTTGTTATTGCATAATTTCATGGCCACAGAAATCTGTTCTTCATCAGTTAAAGTGGCGGGGATGTTGCTTAGAGCTACAAACACTTTCTTTCTCAATGCAGCTGCATCATGCTCAACTCCAATCCTTTGCACAAGTTCTCCCAATCTCGAATCAGTTTTTTCACAAAAAGTAGACATCACTCTAGAAAACGAGCATCAAGTGAATCATGCATTTTTTTTTTACCTCTTTCTTTGACCTTTGTACCTGAGCTAGTTCCTTCACTGGTATAGGCATAAAGTTGGCTTCAGATTGAGCATCTTCATTTGAGAAAGTAAAGCCTTCAACATCTTCAGTTTGTTGGTTCTCACATTGATCCTTGTTGTGTGGCAGATCTTGGACCACATCAGCAAAACCTTCAGCATGTTCTCCCGTTGCTCGATCTTTCCAAATATTTCACACCAATCGTTATAAAAAGGCCAAGACTTGGATCGTATTGTCCGTGCATTGTTATCCGTCTAGCAAATAGTTACAAAACAAACAGTCAATACTAATATTTGTTTAGATATGGAAACACATTCTAAGACGAAAGAAGCTAGGCTAACACCACATCATTATGACTTAGATCAGTCCTCATAGACACTTAACTAGCATTTCAAATCAGACATGATGGAATAACATGTTTTGGAAGAAAAGTAAAGATCAGTGAGACAAAATAATGGGTCAGCAAATATGAAAAGATTAGACTGCACAGAAGAAAACAGGTTGTACCTTAACATAGTCCTTCCAAGCTTGATCGCTATCCACTTCAACAGTGTGTGTTTTTTTCATTCCAACCAAAACCACTTCTAGAAAGCATTGTGGCTAGAGATCCATAATTCTTTTTCCACACATGAATTTCGAATTTAAATGAGGATCTGCTTTCAAATCAATTTTAAGAGCTCGTTTTATATGCTCTCAAGCACTCCAAGGTAACCTATTTTGAATCATTTCCACATTTCCACCGCTAACACTTTCTTTCAAAGCCACAATCAATTCGTTCCTCACGCAATGTCCATGATCTTCTACTTCTGTCAATTTTGTTTCCAACTCCAGTATTCTTGTTGCCAGACATCTCCATATTGTACCTTAACAATTGAAACAAATATAACAAAATAGTATGATAGGAAACATTTTTTTTTCATAAAACAAAGGCAAATATTTATGAACTGAAATAGTAAAATTTACTACTAATGGAATAGCTCAATAAGAACTAAAAATATATGCAACTGAAATCACATATCAAAATAAGTGCACCTCTCAATCTGTTAGAGCTACAAACAACATCTAACCAATTTAAAAGCGAGAAGCATTACAAATTCAATTTTGCATGCATACATCATGCAACTTAGACAGACATATGGCTTTACTGCAAATTGAAATGTATAGACAGAATTATAGATATAGATAAACTCTATTTTCAACAATGTCAAGCTGAAAATTCCACCAACCATAGAATAGTTTCATTACAGTTAACAACCAAAATATAGTTCAAATAGATAAACATGTCCTAAAAATTGAAAAAATATTTCATCCTCTCCAATCATTGTACATACTAGTGGCCAAACCATCTCTCCAATTATCCATTGTTCGACGATTCCACTTGATCAATGAAGTCATTTTGCAGCCCAC
This sequence comes from Schizonepeta tenuifolia, assembly GCA_029490685.1. Classification (NCBI taxonomy): domain Eukaryota; kingdom Viridiplantae; phylum Streptophyta; class Magnoliopsida; order Lamiales; family Lamiaceae; genus Schizonepeta; species Schizonepeta tenuifolia. The sequence goes on along the minus strand of CM055960.1, from coordinate 20,802,779 downwards.
TTGACCATCATTATCAATCCACCCTTCTGAATTGATTCTTCTAGAGGATCAAAAGGCATAATCTCTACGTATAAAATTATGGAGCAAGCAGCATGCTAGAATTATACTGTTCTGGACCTTGATAGGATAGAATGAATTGCTCCTAAGAATGGCCCACCTTCCTTTTAATAAGCCAAATGATCGTTCAATTACATTACGTGCTTTAGCATGCTTTAAGTTGAAATATTCTTGAGGATTTGAGGTCCAGATGATGCACATTCCACTCTTGCAAATGATATCTAACACCTATATGGTGCTAGAAAACCATTAGCATATAAACCACCATCACACATATAATCCTGTATATAATGTGTGAATAATTTTAATAATTTAGTTATAAAATGAAAAATTATTGATTAGAAAGAAATAGATTAATACCAGCAGGACTTTCAACCCATTCGGCCTACTAATGTCATCACGCAACACTCTACCATCAGCAGCAGACCCTTCCCATCCAGTTAATACATAAATATAGTTCATGTTCCGATCACAAACATCTAACACATTCACTGTAATATGGCCTTTCCTATTCCTATAACGTGTTTATCTACTTGAAGCACTTTTACAGGAATAGAAGTGCCGTCTAATGCACCAAGACAACCCTATTAAAAAGATAATAAGATAAAGGTCAAATATCATTTGTGGATAAGGTCTAAAAGAAATAGGTTTATGTTGATATTTACGAAGTTTTACCTTAAAACTTCCATCGATCATTAGCGGAATCATCTTCAACCGGTTGTGGACGAACAAGAAGCGTGGTATGCAACTTAAGTAAGGCTTTCAAGACTGCACTAAAGTGTTTACTAATTGTGTACCCAGATCGCTTAAAATTAGTCTTAATAATTCTATTTTTAGTATGATGTGCCAGTATACTCAAGAACATAGCAACTTGTTCAGGTATTTGGACATTACGTGTAGGTACAAGTCCTCCTACATTCTCAAGAAGATAACACAAACGTCCAAATGAGTTTCTATTCATTCTTAAGTTCTCTACACATGTCACATCATTCAAGTTAACAAGGTCATGCATATGTTCTAATTGCTTGCTAACTTTCTCTTTAAAACTATATCGGATTGTTCTATCATCATTGCTAACTAAACGACCACGCATCCTGAAATATAAGCGATTCATCAATCAAACAAAGGCTCTAAGATCTTGAACAACTTCTTGTATGACAACAAAGTGTTCTTGTTGATCCATGGTTGTGTCCCTGAAAGATTTGAAGATGCCATGGAAAATGGATGGAGCTTATAAGACATATGGCAACAAATATAACACAATCACATTGCACCCAGAAATAGCTCTCTCAAACAAATTATCCAGAAAAATAACAAGAAATATTGGCTTTCTCCCTTCAAAAAATGGAAATATTGGCTTAATCCCTTAAAAAAATGGAAATATTGGGGATGTACAGATCCACATATCCAAAAATCACACTAGAAAAGTAGACCTAAAATCAAGAAAAAAAGGTGGAAATGAATTGCAACACTCACAATTAATCAATAAAATATTTAGTCCATGTCATCGAGATTACTTAAAGCAACGAAAACACCAAGCAACAGTCAAAATCAACAAATCAAAATTTATGAGGCAATTTAACCTCAATAATCAAACAGGGAAAGTCCAACCAAATTATTATGGTAAAGATAAGTGGTAAAGATGACAATGAAAATAGATTTATGGTGGTTCTACTTAGAAGAAAAAGAGTAGCCCAAACAATGTGATGAATGCAATGAGAGGCTAAGAGAGGTAGCTATATTCTGCCAAATTGAAAAGTGCAATGTGTTAAAAAAAATTATTAAATTCTGCCCTAATTACCGCATACAACCTCTCTCTCTCTCTCTCTCTCTCTCTCTCTCTCTCTCTATGTGAGGATTACGTAAACCATACAATCGATATTCGAAACTCCATTAAAATGATGTAGCTAACCTTCACCAGCGAAACGAAGCCGAGAGCTCAGAATCTGCTCACTTTCTCCACAATGCTTGCAATTGGGTCAATATCTGCAACAATCGATTCAGAATCTGCCGGAATTCATGGAAAATGCTCAAAAAATCAGAGAGAAAATATCATACCTGAGAGTAGCGGAAGAAGAAGTGAGAAATTGTGAGAATCGTCTGTGAAGAAATGGGTAGGAATTGGGGAAATCAAGGGTAAATTTGGAAATTTGGTAATGAATAGGATGAAAGATTAATTATCAGCTGAAAATAGAAGGGATAAGGTATCACTCATTCAATTGATATGTACCCGGGCCGAGTTATCCATCACGGGCCGAATCATTTTAACCAAACATATGATTATATTGGATTATTTATCTATCACCCCTAATCATTCAAACCAAACATGGCCTTTGTGAATAAACTGCGTACAGAGAAAACTAATCCGCCCTAATTTTTCCATCTAAATCAGAGTTTTCCTATTGTGTTTTCCTATTAACAAATGATTTTAAAATTAATGGCTATAAAATTTTACGATAAAAATCCTTAATTTCCTATGTGGTTACCCAAAATCATATATATATATATATTATATATATATATATATATGGAGTGATTCTCATGCAAACTTCCCTTAAAGTGACAAATAGGAATTAATCTCCACCATTGATCTTATCTACATGAATGGTCAAGATTTAGCTTGGTCAAAGCGGGTCAACCCGTTGACTTTTTTTTCGATTTTTTTTAAACTGTCACACAAGATGCACAACTTCACATATTCAGATGCACAAATTCACATATTCGGATGCACAACTAAGTGTATTGAGATGCATAAGATTATGAGTTTTTTTATGTTTTTTTTTTCGTTTTTTTTAAGGTTAGGTCATATGCACCACATCATGTATTCATATGCACCACACTATATAATGAGATGCACCACTAAGTGCATTAAGATGCACTAGTTTTGTTTTCGTTTTTTTTTATTTTCGTAAAACATTGTGCATCTAGTTACAATGTGTGGTGCATCTAGTTACGCATTGTGGTGCATCCAATTTTTTTTTCAGTCTTTTTTTTTTCTTTTTTTTTTTTTACAAATTCGGTGCATCTCACTATACATAGTGGTGCATCTCATTATGTATAGTGGTGCATCCGAATATGTGAAATGGTGCATCTTGGTGACTGTTTTAAAAAAAAAATTGAAAAAAAAACTGAAAATCTTGTGCATCTAAATGCACTTAGTGGTGTATCTAGTTATACAGAGTGGTGCATCCAAATATGTGAAGTTGTGCATCTTGGGTGACAGTTTTTAAAAAAAAATTGAAAAAAAAAACTTGAAAATCTTGTGCATCTAAATGCACTTAGTGGTGCATCTAGTTATATAGAGTGGTGCATCAGAATATGTGAAGTTGTGCATCTTGGGTGACAGTTTAAAAAAAAAAAGTCAACGGGTTGACCCGGGTTTGACCCGCTTTGACTTGGCCAAATCTTGACCCTCCATCACCCATAGATCTATGGTGGAGATCTATTCTCATTTCTTAGGATAATATTTATTCTCATATCATCTATTTCCTATATATATATATATATATATAGAATGCACTCTTCTGAACCGGGTCAACCCGTTGACTTTTTTTCGTTTTTTTTTTCATTTTTTTTAACGGTCAGACCATATGCACCGCACCATGCATTCATATGCACCATACAGTGTGATGAGATGCACCACTAGATGCATTGAGATGCACCGAATTATCAGTTTTTTTTTTAATTTTTACGGTCAGACCATATGCACCGCACCATGCATTCATATGCACAACACAGTGTGATGAGATGCACCACTAGATGCATTGAGATGCACCAAATTTCAGTTTTTTTTCGATTTTTTTATTTTTTTTCGTAACCGTCAGGTCATATGCACCGCAACATATATTCATATGCATCACACTCTATAATGAGATGTACCACTAAGTGCATTGAGATGCATATGTTTTGTTTTTGCATATATTTTTTCCGGACTCCGCCTTCGGCTCAGATTTTATGGCTCCGCCTTCGCTCCGATTACTAATATAAGGATAATCATCAGGCAATAATTTGGACTTTTTCAGCTCTTTGTGCGGCCTTCGGCTCCCTCGCTCGAATCTTGACCAAAGAAGAAGTGGCAAACAAAAAACGAAGAGGCAAACAAAAAAACGGGGAAAATAATCTGAAAATAAAAAAAACAGAAAAAAACAGAAAAAAAACTAAACAAAAATGTGGTGCATCTCGTTATATAGTGTGGTGCATATGAATACATGATGTGGTGCATATGGACTGACAGTATAAAAAAAAACGAAAAAAAAAATGAAAATATTTTGCATCTCAATGCACTTAGTGGTGCATCTCGTTGTATAGTGTGGTGCATATGAATGTATTGAGCGATGCATATGGACTGACCCTAATAAAAAAAAAACGAAAAAAAAAGTCAACGGGTTGACCCGGATTGACCCAGGTTGATCCAGTCTAATCTTGACCATCCATCCCTCCTAAATCAATGAATGAGATCGATTCTCATTTTTTAAGATAAGGATGATTTTTATATGAACATAACTCTATATATATTGATATCAAAATATATTATTTTGCAGAAAGATTGTGTGATTTACTTCCATGCATGAACAATTTGTTATAAGTCAACTCTTTTCTTATGGCATTAAATAAAAAATAAAAGTACAGATATCAATTTAGAAATCATCACTTTGTTCATTTTGGGATTTACTTATGATAGCAAGAGAAAGTTCCAATATTATAGCTTGCGTGATTTATGTGATTGTAAATTATCATTTCCTTGAAATTATGATTTGGACAATTTTCCTATTTAATTAGGTCCTGATCTGTATATATTCTCTACTTTGTAACCCTTATCAATCGAGAAAGGAATATAGTACTTCAACTCTTT